>OU862913.1:14510514-14647496 GCA_917880885.1 Limnephilus marmoratus | reverse complement strand
ACTTACATAGTCTGAAACTAGAATTTTATAACTGCACGTCGAATAAGAGAATAATTTCTTTTGAAATATGTCAGCAGACGAATCTAACTGGAATTTTACATTCTGAACACATAACTGGTTTACATTAAATAATATGTATTTAGCGAATTAAATCTACACTTAGAACATGAAAATGGTTTCTCTTTGATTCTGGCAGCACATACATAGTTTGCACTTAGAATTTTATTGCTGCACTTTGAATAAGACAATATTTTTCTTCGAAATATGTCAGCAGACGAAATTTTACATTCTGAACTTGCAACTTAAATGTAAAGCTTCAGTCGGTACAGAATGAATCTGCAACTTGTTATTTAATGTATCGTTATTTTCTGAACACAAGGGTGTTTTAAATTAAATCTGTATGCGGCGAATTAAAACTTCACTCAGAACATCAAAATGGTTTCTCTTTGATTCTGGCGGCACTTACATAGTCTGCAACTAGAATTTTATAAATGCACTTCGAAAAAGAGAATATTTTCCTTACTGGAAACTGGTGGGGTCCCTTCTGATGCATTTCGAATAAGAAAATATTTTCCTTCGAAATATGTCAGCAGACAAATCCAACTAGAATTTTACATTCTGAACACAAAATTGGTTTAAATTAAATCTGTATGCGGCGATTTAATACTACATTCAGAAATGAATGTTAACACTTTTGCCAAAAAGGAAATTCTTCACTGAACTTACAACACCGCTTTTTCGCGGCATGGTCAAGAAATTATTTGATTTGATTTGAGTGATAAATATGGGGAATAATATTACGTGTCACGGCACGCACTAATTCGTAAACAAAACAACTCAATCACTACTGCTACACTGAAGCCTTTGGACTCTTGCTTGTAACGTAAATAAACCAATCCCTAGATCGATATCTTCGGCCCTAGATCGATATTTCCAGGGACAAATTTTGCCCTGAACTTAACCAAATGGCTTAAATAGACTAAAGATAGAGGAAGTTTATTTGACTACCATAGACAGTATTTAAAAAAATATAGAAATGCGGGACGCTTTAGACGATTTGCGGGACTATTTTTGTAAATATTACAATGCGGGACTACAACTGCTAATGCGGGACGGTCCCGCAGGATGCGGGACGGTTGGCCGCCTTATTCTTACGGTGTTTCAGATGCATTTTTAAGACTTTATTACAAAATTGTTACTAGCACGTTATTTAGATACCAATGAAAACGTGATAAAACCTCCCATTTTCCTTTTATTTTAATTTGTTATTGTGAAACGATAGTGAAATTCCATCGGAACTTTTAATTTTCTTGAACGGGACAGTCCCGATATATCATGATTGATAGCAACTCTATTCGAAGGTGAATCTTAGACAGTCTGTAATAAAAAAAAATTCTAGTCGAGTATAGATTCACCCTATAACTGAAACCAGTTCTGTGTTTAGAATGCAACGAAATAAATTGCAGGTGGGGTTTCATTTTTTGACGCATTCCTCGTGTTAGAAGTGCATTTATAAAATTTTAGTTGCGTTCTTCGTGCTGCCAGAATTGGAGGAAAGCCATTTTCATGTTCTGAGTGGAGTTTGAATTCCCCGCGTACAAACTAACTTTATAATTAAAACCAGTTCTGTGTTAAGAATGCAACGAAAAAATTTCAGGTGGAGTTTTATCTCGCAGACGCGTTTCGTAAGAAACCATTCTCGTGTGAGAAGTGCATAAATATAAATGTGTGAAGTGCATAAACATACAGTTATAAATTTGTAGTTGAATATATGCTGCCAGTATTGGAGGATAGCCATTTCACGTTCTGAGCATAGTTTTAATTCCCAGCGTACAGATTCAATCTGTAATTAAAACCAGTTCTGTGTTAAGAATGCAACAAAAATGCATCAGGTTTTATTTCATTTGTTGACGCATTTCTTATGTTGGAAGTGCATTAATATAATTCTAGTTTCTTACTTTATGCTGCCAGAATTAGAAAACGCCATTTACATATTATGAGTGTAGTTTTAATTTCCCGCATGCAAATTTAATCTAAATTGAAACTAGTTCCGTGTTCAGAATGCAACGAAAATTTCAGTTGTGATTTCATCTGCTGATGCATTTTGACATTTTAACCATTCTCGTGTTGAAAGTGCAGCATAAATTCTGGTCGCAAACTTTATGCAGACAGAATTTCAGGAAAACCATCCGCATGTTTTGAGGGTAGCTATAATTAAAGAGTGTTGGCAGCTACGTAACTAAAACCAGTTCTTTGATTCGAATGTGGCTAACCCCCCCCCCCCCCCGAGGCTGAAATTGGAGTGCGGCCCGCACAGGTCTCAGTATGAACATCCAAACGGCCCGCGACGCTAAAAAGGTTCCCCACCCCTGAGTAGACACAACCCGAATTTTCAGTTAATATTTTATATTTTACCTTTTTTTATAAAAAGAAATAATGAAAATAGGTATATGAATATACAAATATATCTGAAGTGATACCGAGATTACAAGCATAATGAAAAATAATAAAATTACCTAAGGAATATTGATGATACGGGAAATATTAAAATACTACACTAGGGTTATAGTAAGAGTTCATAATCCTGATTTTAAAATATCCACAGAACAATACTGCCTACTACTTGCCAAAGCCATGAAGTCTCTGTATGGACAAATTAGAGGAAAAGTTCGTAAGTATGCAATTTTGAAACAAATGTAACTTGTAACAGACATTATATTTAAAAAGTGAGAAAATATTTACATTGCGACCCTTTGGAATAACAAGGTTTCATGTGTTGCGGTAACTTCATGCAATAATAAACTCTACAGTTGCTTGCTATAGATCTCATTATCGCATGACGTTACAACGACAGACGGAACCTTGTTATTCCAAAGGTTCGATTGTTTCAATATACCGTAATGGAATTCCACCACAAGTTGTGATTATAAAAAATATAAAAACATATTTGGAAATAACTGCTATGGAGATGAAAATGAACTTCTATAAAAGTCATATTGACATTGAAGTTCCTCGGTAAGCTGATTTTTAATATTGGAAAATAGATTCCCAAACTTGTTATTGGTGTGTAGGTCGCGTTGGACACCACGAAGGTGTGCATTAGAGTATGATTAATCTAAAATGTCTCAGTTTGATTTAGAACAATGGCAGTGGAGTGGCAAGCAATCTGAATAGCTCAATTAATACTCGGGTACAGAATTTCATCATTAGAAGATTAGAACTTACCAATAACTATAAGCGGTGAGTAGATTAATTTAACTGCGTGGGTTGAACAGTGTAAGGGATATTACTATGAAGAATAAATTAGAGTTTGGAAACAGAACGATGAGATTCATTGGTCGGTACTGAAATCACGTCTTGTAAGAAATAGTGAGATTATGCATAGACAATAGTGTATACGTAGACATGAATTTTTTTGAAAATATATTTTTCATGTACCTAAGTACCTACTGACAGTAACTAAGGTAACTGCACTGTTCACCGTAGATGAAATTTTATGCATTGTAACTCGTAGGTAGCAAGGAACGAACTGAAATTAATTAAAAAATCAAACAACCACTTTGAAAACTGCTTTAAGCACGTTTATAAAAGCAACATATTTGGTGAGTGTAGTGTATGGTATATACGTGGAACACACACAACGTGCTCGTTCGGGGAAGCTCGGGTATTCCGAAGTTTCAAGAACGAAGCAGCCAGAGGCGGATTAAATGGTGAGGGCGCCCTAGGCAAGCACCTTATCGGCGCCCCTCTATTTTTCGCCCAGCTATTTTTTTAACATACCAAGTTGCATTGCAATCGGTTAAGTCTTTTTTTGCATGAAGAAGTAACATATACCCATACACACACACACATACACACTCTTGCAGTTAAATCATTAGTAGGGATAATTAATAAAACAAATTAAATAATTTATAAATTAAAAAATTAAAGTTATCAATTAGTTATTTAAAAATTGGCGTCTACTAACCTCATTAAAGGACAATTGTTTAAAAGAAATAAAAATTTCTGCGTTTACATTTTTATCTTGCAAAGTCGTTAATAACGTCGTAAAAGTTTAAAGATAGTAAAAAGTTTGATTCGATGTTCAGTTTTGCTAACGAATTTAATCTCTTATCTGTCACGGAAAAGCGAAGATAATTTTTCACTTTCCTTAGACAGGAAAAACTCCGCTTACCAATGCAATTGCTATCTGCCGTCGATACGTACATTCTTAAGGCTATGTCAATGTTTGGGTAAATTATGTCGAGTTATTTATTTCTTGAAACCTGTTAAATCGCTTTGGTTGTTCGGGGCAATTCTCCATGTCGAGCTATCGCTGTTAAATAAGAACGTAGATGGATAAATTCATCAACCAAGCAGTTTTCTAAATCACCAGAATATATCGTTATTAACATTCAAGCAATATTTTGAACTTCTTCAGAATTGACCAAATTCCTTAAAAACGTTAATTTACTCTAAAAATTCACTGATCACGGTTTTCTTAAGTGTGAGTAAATATGTAACTTTTTAGATATCCCTTCGTAGCATGGCAGCACATGAACAGTTGCAGTCGGGACATTAAAATAGTTTTTTCCCACGTGATGCTAAAGACATACTTTTGAAGAACATTAATAGTAGAAGTCAGGACACGAAAAAGGTTTCTCTCCACTGTGAATCAGCGAATGCGTTCTAAGACGTCCCTTTTGAGAATATGAATAGTTGCAGTAGGGACACGAAAAAGATTTTTCTTTGTGGATGAATATGTCAAGTTTTAGTTGTTATTTTGTAGAATATTAATATTTGCAGCCGGGACACGAACAAGTTTTTTTTATCTACTATGGGAAAACGTGTGATTTTTTTTAAGGTTTTACTTCATAGTACCTACGGGCATAGTTACACTCAGAACATGAAAAATGTTTTTCTCCACCGTGAACCACGCTGTGAATTTTTAAATATCCCTTTCAAGAACTTGAATAACTGCATTCGGGACAAGAAAAAGGTCCGGTAAGGTTTTTGTCCGCTGTGGGTAAACATGTTATTTTTTTGGTAACCTCTTTGAAGAACATGAATAGTCGCAGTGGAAACATGTAAAAGGTTTTATTTCACTATAAGTCTACAAATTATTTCTAAGAAGTTCCTTGGTACATCATTTATAATAACTGTCGGGACATGAAAAAGGTTTTTGTTCACTGCGGGTAAACATGTGAATTTTAAGATACAATTTTGTAGCGCATGAATAGTCGCAGTCGGGATATGAAAAAGGTTTTTCATCACTGTGAGGCACAAGTGCCGTTTTAGTTATTTTTTTCGAGAAGAAGAATAGTTGCAGTCAGGACATGGGAAAGGTTTTTCTCCATTGTAGATTTCTCTTCGTAGTACATGAAGGGTTGCAGTCGGAATATGTAAAAGGTTTTTCTCCACTGTGAGTCAGCAAGTGACTTCTTAGATATCCTTTTTTAGAACACGAATAGTTGCAATCCGGACATGAAATAGGGTTTTCTCCGCTAAGAATCGTACTGTAGATTTTTAAATCTCTCTTTTGAGAATTTGTATTACTGCATTCGGAACGTGAAAAAGATTAAATTCCACTATGAGACCGCTTGTGAATCATCGTGGAGTAAAGTGTTGCTCCACAGGGAAACCTTAGGAAAATTACTTTCCTCAGGGCCTCTACAGTGGAGCTAATGTAAAAAAACGACGTGTTGTAAAACCATGTCTCCTACCCGCAGTATTCCTCCGGTACTGTGCACCGCAACGCAACCATGAGAGATTTATGAATGCGAATGAAGCAAGAAGTGTGGGTGATACAGGGTTGTTTGGTGGTCTTTTCTCTCTGGGATTTTTTTTGTTTAAAAATAGGCGCCCCCTCGTGAACTCGCGCCCCTAGGCACGTGCCTACTTTGCCTTAGGGATAATCCGCCACTGGAAGCAGCGCAATGTACGGATCAGCAAGCCGGCGCCGGCTAACCGCGGGCAGACGATAACCTATTTAGAAAGCTCTGGTAAACAGTCGCTACAATACAATATTACCTTCTAACGTAACGTAATTCGCAATAAACTTAAACAAGAACTTACGTTGTAATCATTATATTGTGGGCTAATGGCTAATGAGCCACAACAGAATAAAGAACATTACAGTGAGCAATGCTAAAACTAAAACAGACTTAATAATTTTCAAACCAGCGATGGCCACAATCGATATGTCATCGCGGATTTACTCGATCATTATTTCACGGAGTCCTAGCTACACTCATATGTACATCCAATATTGAATTTATAATTTTCGCAACGGCAACACTGAACTAAACTTCAAACAGGCTGTTTGAAACAGCATTCCAGTCTAGCTAGGCCGTGAGCATAAATATACAAACCACCCACTAGATTGATAACTTCAGGCTTTTGTTCAAGAAAAATTTGGTCACTATTTCACCATCAAAATGCAATAATTTTTCGAATGATGATGATGATGACGGGGATTCGTGACGTCACACACCATAGACGAAGATAGAGTAAGCAACAACAAAAAAGGCGCGACCATAGACAATATTATTTTCTTTCGGGGCCTACCCAGTACCGCCCAAATTATTAGCCTTAAATATTATTTTAAAAATAAAAGTCGTAATTACACAATAGAAATTTTATTAAAAACTGAAATACCAACAGGAAATACATGTAATTAAAATATGATTGTGCGTTCCTACAAAACTACTGAATTTTAAAAAATTTCATTTTATAACAGAAAAATTAAAAACTCAGAATTACATGTACATATTTTAAACAAGAATACAATGTAAGCAGGTTATATTTCTGTAGCAAATTGCCACACGAAGACATTGTTTTAAAGATAAATTACTTAACGTACCTATTATATCTTTCGTCAGGTGTAAAATAAATTTATCATGTTGCAAAAATATAACCAAGGTCCATGGAGACATTAGTTTACATAAGATGTTTGATGTTTCATTCGGGGCTCAAATATGTATGATATTTATTAATTTGGAGTTAAGTTTAGTTCAGTTCATCATATTTTTCCTGAAATCATTAAAATTAATGTAACAAATGTACATTGAAAATTAAAACTCTTCAAAACAAAAACAAAAAATATTACTAAAGAAGTTATATTTTATAAAAACTATATTGGTTCACTTATGGAAATTAGTTAAAAAATTGAATTTTTATTTTATTTGTGTACATGTATATGGTGCATGTATGGTATGGTACATGTACACGGTATGGTACATGTACATGTATTGTGTATATGGAAATTAGTTAAAAAAGTAAATTTTTATTTTATTTGTGTACATGTACATATCTATGTATGTATGTAGTTACATTTCCTCTCATGTCATTTAATTTATGATTACTCTCATACTAAACCTAGTTCTAGGATACCTACTTACTTATATAAAGAAACCTACTCAAATGCATTAAATTTGTCTGACGTTATTACATTTTTGTAAAATGAAAGTAAGTAATAAAAATAATAATTACCTCTGCATCATTCTCAATGACCAATGACTGATAGTATTTCCCTTAACCTCATCTAACCATCTCCAGAAACAGAAGCGAATGTATTGGGATGTGGATATAAAATGTTATACTTATTGTAAACAAGTAAAGTTTTGTCGGTTCAGATTCCACTGAAAAATAGGAATACATTTATTAATACTGATAAAAATATAAAAAAAATATTAAAAATAAGAACAGAAAGTACAAGCGTAGTGATAAATGTGTTGTTCCTATCATCAGGGTTGATGTGTAAAACGGCACAATACCCTCAAAAAAATCTCTTTAATAATTTTTGCCGTGAAAATCATAATAGGTATTTTAGAAACCTAACTCCTATAAGTAACTTGTGAAAAAAGCAAATGAAATTCTAATTGTTAAAATCTATTTTATATAATAAAAAAAACATATGCACTTTTGTCAAAATCCAGAGGAAATTGGGGAAGATTAAATTAATGAGATAGGTCGATGCAATATACAAAACATGTATACCTTTTTAAGATGTAATCGTGATGTTCGGCTGCGTCAATTATTAGATTCCGGTGGATAAATATGTTCTGAAAACGGAAACATGTACAACACCGATTAAAATACAACTTAAATAGCATACCTACTTTAGGAACACTGAAATATCAACCAAAGGAAGTTTCCCACCTGTAATTTTGTTCCAATTACGGGTCCTTTCTTCCATTTTTCATTCGACCGCGAATTCCCAAAATCCATATTCACACTTATTGCCATCTTATTGCGTCGGAAATGTGAATGCATTGTAAATGTCAAACGAAAGTAAAGCAGAAAAATGCAACAAAAATCCAAGATTCCTATTGGTGGAGGTAGTAGCTGGGGACCATAAACAAATCGAAGGGGACTTATGATATCACCAAAGATTCGGTTCACTTTTTGGATCGGAGTTATACCCGCCTGGCCGTGAGTCTGTGGGTGACAGTATATTAATGTCAGTCTCCTTTCCTTTCTCCCCACACACTGCAGTCATTGTTGCTCCGCCTTTCTAATAGTAACATCCTTATTACACAATAATTGTATTCAATTTATATTATTTAAAATCATTGCAATAACCACGACATTTATGTAATTCAAGTGCATCTACTTTCGTAGTGACATTTCTTCAATCACCGCCTTCACCTTGTAGTGAGTAGGTTCTTGTTATATTGACTGATTAGTTACTAAGCTCCTTATTGGTACTTTTCATTGTAAAAATATATCGTTTAAAACTCGATTGCTCAGTTTTTATAGTGTTGGCATTATAACACATTGAGTTACCCAACACCAACCAGCCGTTGTCACACTTTAAAACCGAACGATTAGTTCGTTTAAGTGTCTAGTCTTGATCTTGAGTGAATTATTTAACTCGATTTCTCGTTAGTACATTTCATTATTACAACATCTTTTGACTTTTACACTTTAAATCAATAATAAACGTCAACAAGTGTATTTTAGTTTTCGTCATTACATTCATAAACCTACATTGTTACTTAAGTGGTATATTTCCAATGTTAATATTACCTTTATACCTACTTCATCAATCATACAAGGTTTCAACCAACACAAAACTATACCAACGTCAATTTTTCAATTTTGAAATTAATGCGGCTAAATACACGAGAATGACTTACTTTAACGTATAAATGTATTGTGTAACGATATTTTCTGTTGGTCCCATTTGTGTAGCAACTATTGGTTGTTTCCAGTCATAACTGAGCGGTCAATCTTTTGTCGTTTCATTGATGCAGTCGACCATTTATTGCAGAATAAAAAAATTAGTCCAGATATAGTTTTAATTTAATTTCTGGTCAATTTTGATCAACGTTTCATTGTGAATTGTGATATTTTTCGGGTTTTTTTCGGGATCCCCTACAAGCGAGTAGCAAATGGGCTCAATTCTGATATTATCGTTAGGATTAAACAAAATTTTGGATGCAGCTATTTTCGTTGGATTTTAAAAGCAATTTAGTCTAGTGGGGGACCAAACAAAGTGGGGGACCAAATAAAAGAATTGTATTAAACTTGAATTTAAAATAAATAAGACGACAAATGTCTAATTTTGATATATTCCTTAAGTCACGGGAATTAAGTAGAGCCAAGCATTTATAAGCCTTTATTTCTTATTGTGTTGAAGTGTGAGAGAAAATTTAACAAAGAGTAATATAAAAAGGGCAAGATCATTAAATTAATAGGTAGGACCTTCTTCATTTCATGTTTAGGTGATGGTCAAGGTCACAAGTATAGTTAGTTTTATATGTATGGTTGAATTACTTTTTTGTTTACTTTATAAAATGCTCTTTAAAATCCGTACATAAAATAATTTGAGTAGTTTTATTTTCAAGTGAATATAAGGTTTGAATAGAATGTAACAGGCCTTAATATTATTTTTCAGTTGAAATGAATTAACTAGACGCAATCACAGTAGTGCCATGGATCTTACCAACCCAGAGAGTGTTTCCATCAAGACTGAACCATGGTCGCAGGAACAAGTCTCAGGTGAAATGGCGTTTACGACTATAGAGGTCCACCCACCGGGCGTGAAGAAGGAATGTTTGCAGTATGTGGAGAGTGTTCAGCCAACTAGTAAGTTGCATTGCGTATATCACAGAGGTGTTTCAGATGGACGCAGTCAGGACAGCTGCTTGTTTTCTGTTTCCCATCGTGTTGTCCTGTATTATTTACTCTCCCAAATTTTGCTATTGATGAACTAAGACAACGCATAACTTATTATGCCCTCAAACTCTTCTTATTATTTAAACTGTTGCATCACCATATTTTATCACTAAATTAAATCATCTCTCTTTCTCCACTCCGAAAAACGTTTGGATTTGGTAAAATATCCCATAGGTCACCCTTATCATTCCATTATTGGATTGTCTAGTAACCATAAATTCCATCTAAAAATTCTCAAGAATGGAATGCTTTCACTAAAATCGTCCGTTATGTGGATATTATTTATTTATACTGTGTTTTTACAGATGTTCTCATTAATGTGAGAACAATGCAGTTACTTAAACTCAGATAATACCCAAATATGTTCAGAAAATTACCAAAATCTACTAATACAGAGGATATATAAACTTGCATACGTCATTATAAAGAAAAAAAATAACTAAACTATTAAAAATACAAAATTAAATAAAACCTCCCTCAAATTTCAAATAATACAAAGAGAGGCAAGACACGTAAATATAGACACAAGATGTTTCGGTGAGATTTTTAATTCGGTAAATAAGTTTTGTTTTTGTCGAGGTCTTTTAATGGGCAACAATATAAGGGATATGTACGTAGAGTTAGTAGGTAAACGTAAGATGGGTTTCTGCTATTTTGTTCACTCTGGGAGAAAAAAATAAATCAATTCCGTTATACTGTGAAGTGATTTGAAATGCACTTCGTAAATGCTTTCCACAGCAATCGAGTGCAAATTAAAGTCCGAGGAGGAGAGAGGTCGAGAGGGGGGAAGGGAGCAAGAAATAATTCATTGCCACAGCACAAATGACACACATGACACACAGCACAAATTCACGATCAATACAAAAAGCACTCCACCAAGTTATAAGCGACCCTTAGCGAATTTTTGATGCTCTACGCCTTTTCATTGTATTGTTGTTTTGTTTTTACAGATAGTGATGTGGAGACTGGTATCATTAAGGCAGAACCAGGACCCCGAGAAGAAGATGGACAGCGAATTTCTTATACGGAAATAGACACAGACCTGACAGATGTTAAAAAGGAATGCTTAGAATACTCCGAAAGGGCTTCTGGTAAAATCGATTTTTGTTCTTTTGAATTTATGTTAATAATTTTCACGTTTCATTATAGAAACTTACTTATTGAGCTTTATCCGCCATTATTTGCAGATATGATAACGGACCAGAAGTCGCATCTTGGAGAAAAACCGCATTCGTTTTCTCATTGTAACTACTCCTGCTCAAAAAAATCACATTTAACAAGGCACTTATGCACCAATACTGGAGAAAAGCCTCATTCCGGTCTCAGTTGCAATTACTCCTGCTCGGACAAATCACATTTAACAAAGCACTTACGCACCCATACTGGAGAAAAGCCTTATTCATGTTTCCATTGTAACTACTCCTGCTCGGTCAAATCAGATTTAATTATGCACTTACGCATCCATACTGGAGAAAAACCTTTTTCATGTCCCCATTGTAACTACTCCTGCTCAAAAAAATCACATTTAAAGGTGCACTTACGCACCCATACTGGAGAAAAACCTTTTTCATGTCCCAATTGTAACTACTCCTGCTCAGTAAAATCATCTTTCACGAGGCACTTACGCACCCATACTGGAGAAAAGCTTCATTCGTGTCCCCATTGTAACTACTCCTGCTCTGTCAAAGCACAATTAACGGTGCACTTACGCACCCATACTGGAGAAAAACCTTTTACATGTCCCTATTGTAACCACTCCTCCTCACAAAAAATAAATTTAACAAGGCACTTATTCACCCATACTGGCGAAAAGCCTCATTCCTGTCTCCATTGTAACTACTCCTGCTCGGTCAAATCAGATTTAATTATGCACTTACGCATCCATACTGGAGAAAAACCTTTTTCATGTCCCCATTGTAACTACTCCTGCTCAAAAAAATCACATTTAAATGTGCACTTACGCACCCATACTGGAGAAAAACCTTTTTCATGTCCCAATTGTAACTACTCCTGCTCAGTAAAATCAGGTTTAACAAGGCACTTACGCACCCATACTGGAGAAAAGCCTTATTCATGTTCCCATTGTAACTACTCCTGCTCTGTCAAATCACAATTAACGGTGCACTTACGCACTCATACAGGAGAAAAACCTTTTTCATGTCCCTATTGTAACTACTCCTTCTCACAAAAAATAGATTTAACAAGGCACTTACACACCCATACCGGTGATAAACGTTTTTCATGTTCCCATTGTAACTACTCATTCTCTTTCAAATCACAATTAACGGTGCACTTACGCACCCATAGTTGAAAAAAACCTTTTTCATGTCCCTATTGTAACTACTCTTACTCAGAAAACGCACATTTAACAAGGTGCTTACGCATTCATACTGTAGAAAAACCTTTTTCATATCCCCGATGTAACTACTCGTGCACAAACCAACCTTTAAGGCATCCATGATGGATGAAAACCACGGATAAAAACCTTTTTGTCTTCCTACTGCTGCTATTCATGTTCTGTAAACTTATATATAAAGTTCATATTTTAACCCTTACTGGGAAAAACAGTACTTAACGCAAAACGGAATAGGTATAATATCAACATAAACTGCATCAGAACACTCCACCGGACAGAACGGTCTCTATTTATCAATTAAAGATTATTATGTTTTCAAAAAGTTTCGTTAAAATCCGAAAGATGTCACTGGAAAACTTATATTATATTTATTTCAACATGTCACACCCTACCACCCTACCACCACAGGATTGGGCGGCTAGGGTTGCTACCAGATGCTACAGTGCACATGTCTATACGGCACCGTTTTGAACAAAAACTACTTGAGCTCCATGAAGTTATATTTTTTCGTTAATTTTATTTCCATGGGAAAACTTTTACGGTATCCTTTATAACGACATGTATTTAATATATTTTGGTGGCAAGGAGGAAAGGCAGGAGGGGGCACAGAAAAATAGAAAAAGTGAACGGCCACAAATGGGACTTTTTCTGTGTCTTGTTCTCTTTCATATTTTCGTTTATATTATTAGTGTTACCTTCTTCTTCAATGATATATTGGACAAGAGTCCCAATTGCTCCCGTCTTGAGCCAATGAGACTAACTATGGTTGTTGTGAGGCTGAAGGTAGCGGGAAGGGGTAGGAGATGGAAAGCGGAAGGTGGGGAAGTACCTAACTACTTAGATCTGGTCACCAAACACGGCTAAAGCCATTTCAAGTAACGTTTCAATTCTGTTTGGTAGTCTTACACCGGGGCGATACTGAGAGTAACTACTGTGGCGCCCACTTTTGCCGAATTCATTGCGCCATCTGTCAAGGCAGTGTTATAGGTCCAACGCTCTTCCTAATATACATTAACAAGTTGCGTAACTTAGATATCGACGCCACTATTGTCACTTTCGCCGACGATACTGTCCTACTATTCCAAGCAAAAGACTGGCCTACCGTTTATTCGAAAGCTGAGGTAGGAATTCATAAGGTTAAATATTGGCTTGACTCAAACACATTAACTCTTAACGTACTTACTGTCTAGTCTCACCAATATCACAAAACTAAACCTACACCCAAAATTAAAAATACACGAATGTAAAAACACATCTCTGAACCGGAATTGCAACTGCCCATGCCTGGAACAAGTAAACACTATCAAATATTTAGGAATAACCTTTGATACACACCTAAATTGGAAACAACATATACTTAACACTACAAACAAAATCCGCAAATCTATATACTTTTTCAAATAAACGCGCAATTTCTTTGACCTACAACTTTTAAAAACAGTGTATTACTCAGTGTGCCAATCTCACCTCGAATACGGAATTTTAGTTTGGGGTAACACTTATTCTAATGCCCTCAACCCCATCATTAAAGCACAAAAACTAATAATAAAAATAATTCTTAAACTTCCTCTCACTACCAGCACTGATACGATCTTCAATACTTTCAACGTTATGGACATACAGCTCTACGAAAAATCCATCTTAGTTTATTTACATAAAAACAACAAAATCCTATATAAACCAACACAAATGATACACAATACCCGAGCCAAAAATGAAGAACTTCTCCAAACTCCTTTTTCTAAAACCACCTTTGGACAAAAACACTTTAAATACATATCTTGCACACTACACAATACACTACCAGCTACGACTAGACAAACCGAATCAATTACCATATTCAAACAAGATATAATTAATGGATTATAAGTATTGGACGTCACACTACTGCTAACATCTGTAAAATAGATTACAAATAGACAGAATTGCCAACTTACGTATGTCCTTACCCATATTATAGAAATTAAAATAGTAAAATCCTATATGTATAATATAACTCCCTTTATAGATTTGACAGGATTTACTACTTTATTCATCTCTTCCTTCATCTATATAATGCTCTCTTTATGGTATTTACCAACACTTTAAACCAGCTTTCTATTTAATTGTATAAATCAGTATGTACTTTACCTTAAATATGCTTATGTTATAATTAAATATTCTAATGTATGCTATTCATTTATGTACCTCTACGCCTGTCTCAACACAGGTATACCCTAGTGAGACAGGCATCGAATAATGTAATGTAAACATACCTTATATAGTTAAATAAATCAAATAAAAAAATTAAAAACTTTTTAAAAACTTAATTTTTATTTTTATTAAATGAAACGTTTATTACAGTTACAATTTTACAACGTTATACGAGGTGTCCGGAAATTCGTGGTACAAGCGGAAAACTGGTGAAACTACATCACGTAGAGAAATCAAATAAGTATAAGATTTTTCAATTTGAACATTATTACAATTAAAAAACAAAAATAAAATTTTTCGGCTACCTACTTTAGGGCTAAAGATTTCATTCGTTGTTCTGAATGCGCGCCGACAGATACAAATGATTAATACAGGTAGGTGCCTACTTACATTATGTAGAAGTTCCTTTTCAATCCAAAAACACAACACAACATCACAATTGGATTGGAAGTTTCCAAGCACAGTTGGGCCGTCTTATGACTGATAGTTGCACTTTTGGAATCATACCTATCTGGGTTAATTTTCAACTCTCCGATTGCATCGATGATATGTATCAACATCAGGAAATTCTATTCTGTCGACCTCGCTGGCCATGCGATAGATCCTGTACGTCCTATCCACCAGCCCTCAAACTCTTCGTCGAGGTATCTTCGAAAGTGAGGTGGAGCACCATATTGCCGGAACCACAAATTCCTTGTGGTTATCGGAGGAATGTCTTCAAGAAGCTCCTGCAACTCGTTCAGTAAGAAATGCAAATAAAGAAAATCTAATCTTACTGGTAATGACATGGCATGACATTAACATGACCCCAGCACCTTGTCGCCAATGATCCCCAATGTCTCAAAACATTGAGAGACAATCTATGTTAACATGTCATAATATTCTGGTATATTTCATTGTAATCCACAATATTTATCACGAACTATACTTTAAATATAAAAATATCACGAAAGTTTGTTAAATAACCATCGAAATGTCACTGTTATTCACAAACATGCAACCGATGTTAACGCGTCATAATATTCTGGTAGGTTTATTCCATTGTAATCCACAATATTTATCACGAACTTTACTTTAAATATGAAAATAACACGTAAGTTTGTTAAATAACCGCCTAAATGACACAGTAATTTACAAATATGCACTTTTAAAGTTTAAAAACACAAAGGTCTGTAAGGTATGTTAACAAACCAAGCGCCGTACTAAACTGCCTAAAAAACATGAACAAATATTTACCCGGATTCGGGGGTTTCCCATGCAGTACCAATTGTTCAATTTCTGCTGAACCCTGGTAATATTATTTTTAATTAATTTTAACTTTTTCCAAATTTGCAGTTTTGAACTAACTTACGAGTACGTACAACGGCTACAACATTTATGATGGAGTTTTACAAAAGTTTTTATTTTCTTTTCTGCTGTTTATTTACTCGGTTTTTCACTTTTAATCAAAACAATAACTTTCATCAATAATATTTGATTAGAAATCAACTTTCTATACGGTACAACTTAATTTTGTATTATAACTTATCACTTGAATAAGGCGGCTTTTAAATTCCTAGGTTAAACTTACGGCTTATGAAGGTACATTTTTGTTATGTTACTCACGAAGTCACGAGTGCATTTACATACAAGCAGTGGCGGTCCTTCCCTCAGATCAATTGGTCAAATACCTCCCAAAATGATAAGATAATAAACATATTATTATGATATTAAAACAACTGGTAATATTCTAATGTATTTTTAAAAAGCATTATCTCTGTGACTCGCCATAATTTACAATAAAAACACATATAAATTTGTTGTAGACCACTTTAATTTAATAAACACTCTACTGGTTTCAGAAGCACCCTTCCTTCGTCAGTTATAATATAAGGCGGCCAACCGTCCCGCATTGACGGTTGTAGTCCCACATTGCAATATTTAATGAAATAGTCCCGCAAATCGTCTAAAGCGTCCCGCATTCCTATATTTTTGTAATATTGTCTATGGTAGACAAATAAACTTTCTCTATGTTTAGTCTATTTTAAGGCCCCGTTCGCGTAATTTACAAAACCTATACCGATTCAGTCGCGGTAACGACAATTTCCATTTTAAATATACCTCTATATTGGTTATTTTTTATCACATTGCAAAAACAAAAATTGTTCTAAAATCTCGATAAAATAATCTTTCTGGTGTGTATATTAGAAATTAATATTCTTGATCTATTAATTAAACATCTTGAAATTAAAGTATCTGAATTAGAATCAAAATTCCGATCTAACTGTTTGGAGATAGCAGGTATCAAACAATCAAGTGGCGAAGAGGCGACTGAAATAGTCAAAAGAGTGGCTGCAGCGGCTGGTTTGGAGATCAAAAATGGAGATATAACCGATGTCAAAAGAATTCCGGACAGACGTATTGATGCCCCCCCCCCCCCAAACTGCTGGTTCACTTCAACAACAAAACCGCAAGAGACAACCTCATCGCTTTAAGAAAAAACATCAACTACGCTGCCATAAAAGGACTCGCCCAAGACAAGATTTACATTGGAGAAGAACTTACCGCATATCATAAAGAACTTCTATGGCAAACGAAAAAATTTGCCAAAGAAAAAAACTACACCTACGTCTGGTACAAGGATGGTAAAATCATGATGAGGCGCCTCACAAACGAAAAAATTATTTATATAAAACATGTAGATGATTTAAAAAAAATAACTTAAAATATTGGGAAATTATCCTCTTATATTTCTTCACAATCTACACATCATACAAAAATGGATTCTTTTTTTACCAAAATAAAGTCCAACAAATCAG
The DNA here is from genome assembly GCA_917880885.1 of Limnephilus marmoratus. Taxonomy (NCBI): domain Eukaryota; kingdom Metazoa; phylum Arthropoda; class Insecta; order Trichoptera; family Limnephilidae; genus Limnephilus; species Limnephilus marmoratus. The sequence continues at coordinate 14,629,988 of OU862913.1, read as the reverse complement.
ACCTATCAATCTACCATCAAAATATTAGATCAATAAACAAAAACTTTGACGATTTTCTCATCGAACTCGAACTTACTAAAACCAAATACGACCTAATTATCTTGACAGAATATTGGTTAACACCTTACTATACTCCCAAAAACATCCCCAATTATACCCACCATCACACCTCGAATCACTACAGACAAAACGACGGCGTAGTAGTATATACATTAAACAACACTCCCAACACATATAACGTCAAAGAAATCACCATTACGAACTCCAACTGTCTTCAAATAACATACAGCATAAACACATGTATTATTGCACTTTACCGCTCTCCTTCCAAACCTAACATCTCCCCCTTTTTGCGAGACTTAAACTGTTATCTTACCGAGCTAAAAAAAACCAAAAACCTAGTCTTAATTGGAGACCTCAACATTAATATTCTAAAAAACAACGAACATCCCCAGTGCCAAGATTACTTAAATACGATTATGTTTCACGGAATGGAAAGTACAATAAACTCACCTACACGATGTACACCACACTCTTCCTCCTGTATCGACCATATTATGGTTAAAACATCAAACCAATACACTTCAGAAATCCACATGTCATCAATTACAGATCACTACGCCACCTCCTTCACAATGAGTTCTAAACACAACGTTCAAAGCAAAACATCAACTGAAATAAGAAAGAAAATAATTAACTATGACCACCTCAACAAAACGATTAGTTCTAAATCCTGGGACAGACTCTATAAGATAGCAAACATAGATGAGGCATGGAACTACTTCTCTACCTACATACAAGAAACCCTTGTTCAAAACACCAAAACCACCACAAAAACCATTCGTAGAGCTATCAAACCTCTCAAACCATGGATTAATCACACTATCATCAACTGCATTCGGAAACGCAATTCCATACATAAAAAATGTGCCACGAATCCATATGATATTACACTTCATAATTTCTACAAAAGATACCGAAATATTTGCACACAAGTCATTAGGAAAGCCAAAAATCTATACTACAATAAAAAAATATCCGAATGCAACAACGATCCAAAAAAAATATGGAAAGTCCTCAAGGAAGCTACCAATTCAAATAAAGCCACCGACGCCTTAAACTCTCTCAATATCAATGATATCACCGTAGACTTTACATCGAATCCCAACACAATTGTCAATCATATAAACAGTTATTTTGCAAATATAGGTCCAGAACTAGCAACAAAAATCCCACCAAGCAACCATATGCTGGATCCTAGCGTTCACCCTTCCAATGATGAATTCCCAACCCGATTTGTTCTCAAAACGGTTACAGAGAAAGAAGTTTCTACGGTAAAAAACTCTTTAAAAAACTCTTCATCCACCGGCATTGACGAAATACCCAACAGTGTTCTTAAAAAAATTGCCCCGGTTATAATACAACCATTAACTCATCTGCTGAATATTAGCATTCGCCAAGGATTATTTCCCGCCATTCTAAAACAAGGTCTTATTATCCCTATTTTCAAAACAGGCTCCAAACTTGATATTAGTTATTATCGTCCTATTACGTTACTCAATTCCCTGTCTAAAGTATTTGAAAAGATCGTTAATAAGAGTTTTATGGAATATCTTGAAACCAACAACCTACTATCGCCGCGGCAATTTGGCTTCAGAAACCATAAAAGTACAAACGATGCCATAGCCACCGTCACTGACCACATCTCTGGCCACCTTGATAAGGGCTCGAAATGTCTGTCGGTATTTCTCGACCTGTGTAAAGCGTTTGATACAATATCACACATCAAATTAGAACGCAAATTGTTCAACATAGGTATAAGGAATAATGAATTAAGCCTCCTCTCCAGTTTCCTATCTGACAGATCCCAATGCGTTAAACTCAGAGCTACAAAGAGTCAGAATTTACCTATTAGTTACGGTGTCCCACAAGGCAGTGTTATAGGTCCAACGCTCTTCCTAATATACATTAACGAGTTGTGTAACCTAGATATCGATGCCACTATTGTCAGTTTCGCCGACGACACTGTACTACTATTTCAAACAAAAGATTGGCCTACCGTATATTCTAAAGCGGAGGTAGGAATTCAAAAGGTTAAATATTGGCTTGACTCGAACACATTAACTCTTAACATACAGAAAACTAAATACTTACTGTCTAGTCTTACCAATATCACAAAACCAAACCTACACCCAAAATTAAAAATACACGGATGTAATAACTCATCTCTGAACCGGAATTGCAACTGCCCACGCCTAGAACAAGTAGCAACTATCAAATATTTAGGATTAACCTTTGATACACACCTAAATTGGAAGCAACATATACTTAACACTACAAACAAAATCCGCAAATCTATTTACTTTTTCAAACAAACGCGCAATTTCCTTAACCTACAACTTTTAAAAACAGTGTATTACTCACTGTGCCAATCTCACATCGAATACGGAATTTTAGCTTGGGGTAACACTTATTCTAATGCCCTCGACCCCATCATTAAAGCACAAAAACTAATAATAAAAATAATTCTTAAACTTCCTCTCACTACCAGCACCGATACGATCTTCAATACTTTCAACGTTATGGACATTAAACAGCTCTACGCAAAATCCATCTTACTTTATTTACATAAAAACAACAAAATCCTATACAAACCAACACAAATGATACACAATACCCGAGCCAAAAATAAAGAACTTCTCCAAACTCCCTTTTCTAAAACCACCTTTGGACAAAAACACTTTAAATACATAGCTTGCAAACTACACAATACACTTCCAGCTACGATTAGACAAACTGAATCAATGACCAAATACAAACAAGATATAAAGAAATGGATTATAAGTATTGGACGTCACACTACTGCTAGCATCTGTAAAATAGAATACAAATAGACAGAATTACCATCTCACGTATGTCCTTACCCTTATTAAAGAACTTAAAATAGTAAAATCCTATATGTATAATATAACTACCTATATAGATTCGAAAGGATTTACTACTTTATTCATCTCTTCCTTCACCTATATAATGCTCTCTTTATGATATTAACCCTCAATCTTAATCATCTTTCTGTTTGAATTGTATAAATCAGTATGTATCTTACCTTAAATGTTCTTATGTTGTAATTAAATATTCTTTTGTAGGATACTCATTTATGTACCTCTACGCCTGTCTCAACACAGGTATACCCTAGTGAGACAGGCATCGAATAATGTAATACAAACATTCTTTTTATAGATAAATAAATAAATAAATTATAATACAAAAAAAAAAAAAAAAGTACACTTGAGGTGACCGTTAACAAAACAAAGCTATATTATTTATAATAACGGAACTACTATTATCATTGTTTCTCTTTAATTTCTCTTATCAATTTGGGAGACGGGACGGGATGGGTACTGCCGCGCCGCCCCGGAAAACATTTTTTGGATAACCAACATCCCTGCCGTAGGTCACCCAAGTGGTTTGCTATGTTTGGTGACTTAGCAGGGGTTCCCGGGCTATGGGATGAGGTATCAATTTGGAAGGCGACCATTGCCGCCCGGCAACCATTCATTGGATAACAGAGGTGCCCGGGTTCATGGGCTTATCTATTTATTGGGTACTAGTTTTTTTTTTTAAGAAAAAGAGTCATAATTCGTATTCCCGGTTAACGAATAACCTGACAATTTGAAAATCTCCTACCAGCATCATAATAAGCGGAAGATGTTGCTTGTGCATTGAAAGAGGAATTGAACCCGCGACATCTTGACCCGACCCATTTTTCAATTTTCAACTAAGTAAAGTGCACATTTTAATCATATTTGTTTATAATCCAGTCAATTTTTAATTTGAGAGGTGGGAATGGGTACCGCCGCCCCGGGAACCTTTATTGGATAACCAATACCTCTGCCATAGGTCACTCCAAGTGGTTCGCTACGTTTGGTGATTTAGCAGGGGTGCCCAGGTTCATGGAGTGAGGTTTGTCCAGGTGTTGGAGGCGGATGACCAGGACAAATTGAACCCGAGATTCCCACCCACCCCTTAAACCCTTTTCCTTCCCAGAACTCTCCTATCCTTCCTTTCCTTAAAAAAACCGTCCACACAGCATCATAGGTGAGTATTAAGATGACATAGGCCCTGAGGGAAATTATGTTCCTCAGGGCCTCCTGTGTGGAGCTCATGTAAAAAAAAATGAATGGTCCAAAAGGAGGTGTAGAGTGCACCTAAGCGATTCCTTCAGAAACTTGGTCAGGGTGCTTAGGGTGTGAACATACTAAAAGTACTGACGTCTAGGTGGTGAGCTAGGGGAGAAAGGGGGGGGGAAGGTTTCAATTTTTGGATTTACGCTTATATCTCGGAAACGGTGCATTTCAGAGGATTTTTTTTAGAATAAGTGAAAGCTCATAAAATTATATACCTACAACTTTTATTCTATACGTAATTTTCGAAATCCCAGCCGTTTTTGACTTACACGCTCCACAAATGTAGATATTTTTGAATAAAATCATTTTACCTCACATTTTTCATCAAACTTTCCTTCATATCGTCTAAAATATTTATCAAAGAAAGAAATTTGTTTGAAAGAAGTTGTAAAGAATTTAATTCCCTTTTAGATAATATGTATACATTTGCAAACTAATCTTCAACCAGTAAATATTTACAGGAATTTTAAGTTTTTTAGTAAATGTCGTCATTTTTATCTTATTACTGACACACCACTTTTGTTTGTAACAGATTGTGGGACTTGGATTTCATTTATTATTTTATCATTTAGTTCCTAAAACAATTAGTTTAATGAATCTTCACCAACTTGAACAGCATCTTAGCAAGTTATTGTGGCATCTCCGACGACTCCACTCCACAAAAATTGACATTATTTCACTGGTTTGTGGGAAGGGAGGATGTGCACCAAACCACTGACTGAGTTTGGCACAACCTGTTTTTGCCTACATGCACCTTTTCGCTCTTTAAATTGGAAGGGTATTATATAATTTTGTAGCATGGAAATTATGTTTTTTTTTTGCCAAAAGATGTATTTAATTGCGGAATGTTCAGTTGTTTTGAGAATTTTGACCTTGTAGTGTAGGTGTGTTGGTCAGCAAGGTATTCGTATTTTTCTTTAAATTTGAGTACTTAGTGCATTTTTAAATGTTTACTTATAAATGTTTACTTATTAAATTCTACCTAGTTTGCTTTATAATTTCATCATTCATTCCTTTGATGGTTACATAATTTGTTAATATTTCGGCCACCATGCCAGTCACATGCTCGTGTTATGGTGGACGAATAATAATTATCATTAGCTCTTTATCTTCATTATCTTTGTATTGACTATTCATCCTATATTGCAAACACTTTAAAATACTATTTTTCCATTAGTAACACATTCCATTACAAACTGATTCCAATTAGTCGATTGCATTAGGGATTACACCAAAGTTTTGGTTGCGTTTTCTCATTGTCAATATTAGACATTTCGAAGTTTATTTAACTTTTTACGCTGAAATACAGATCGTACGTTTATTTATACAGGTATTTCAAGTTTCATTTATTTTCAGCTGGCATCATTTTAATAAACCGGCACGCTGTCAGAAGGCCATGGATCTTCCCAACCCAGAGAGTGTTTCCATCAAGGTGGAACCAGGGTCCCAGGAAGAGGGTGATTGTGAAATACCCTATACGGATATAGATATCTACCTCTCGGATGTGAAGAAGGAATGTTTGCAGTATGCGGCGAGCACTCTGACAGTCAGTAAGTTGCACTAATAAAGTAAGAATATCTTAAATCTTAATTTCAGTTGTTCGGAATTGTCCGTTTTGGAATGTTTGCATGGCGGACATATATCATTCTTTTTGACGTCCTCTCTTGTAGTTTTTAAGTTATTGTGGTATTTCCTCTAAAATGTATCTTCACAGCAGACTGACAAATTAACCATAATTTAACTTTTAATACCTACTCTCAAGAGCTCCTGATTAGGTACTCAATTTAATACCTCATCTCATACTCGTACTTATAAGTGAAATATATTTATATATGTCTATTTGATACTGGAAAATTAATTCAGTTGACAATAAAGAACGAAACTCCTTTCTAAAGGGACTCAGTGGCTCAAGAGTAAATGTATCGGTCCCTGAAGCAAACATCTTACGTCCTTTCTATAGCTTAAATTTAACCTTGAAGAATTTTTTTCTTAATTTCTGCCTATACAAGGTTTGGAAAATGTTTATTTAATCGTTTATACTTTGATTTTACGATATTTTAATGAACACAATATGTTTTTTGTTATTATATGAAAAAAGGCATATAAAATGAAATTAGCTAAATTGTAAGTCTACTATAATGTTTTAAAGTAATACAAATTGTTTTTTTTTAAGTACATTATGTTCTAAATGTATAAAATTACGCAGAAAACACGTTTTTAATTTGGATGTTGGCCAAAGTGACGAATTCTTGTTTGCGAAAGTTGGATATTGGACAAAGGACACTGGATGTTAGACAAGAGCGCGTACTCTTGCGTGAAGTTACTTTATCTAACGTGCTTGGTATTACAGGGAGATCGGAAAGCATTTCAATTCATTGAACTTTGATACTTATGGATTTAGCTTATGTGTCCTATGTTTTCGCGGTGAGACCTAAATATTCGGGTGTGATTTTTAAATAGTTTCTTATAACATTCGACAATTTTTTAGAAATAATTTGTTTCTTGTTTGGGAAACAAGTTTCAAGAGTAAGTTTTTGTAAAATAATAACATCGTAAAATCATCAATGAAAACGTACGTTTTCAGACAATTATACTTATTAAATAATGTTTCAAGCGTGTTTTATTGTTGGCTGCTAGTCATCAAATAGGTCCTACATTTATTAGTTATTATTTGAGAGGCGGGTATGGGTACAGCCGCTCCGGGAACCATTTATTGGATAACCAACACCTCTGCCATAGGTCACCCAGGTGGTTCGCTACGTTTGGTGACTTAGCAGGGGTAGCCGGGTTCGTGGTGTGAGTTTTGTCTGGATTCTGGCGACGGATGCGTCTGCCCACCAACTGCGTGGCAGGCCGGATCGGGAAATACTGGTTGAGGAAGATCTGTAGACCTCTCCCGCAGGACTCTCGGAACATCGCTTTACCCGCAGTGGGGAGGGATTGATTCATACGTGCGTCATCCTTGACACACTGACCCCCAGATTCCTACCCACCCCTCATACCTTTTTCTTCCCACAACTTCCTCTATTTCATTCCCAAAAATGACATAGGCCCTGAAGGGAATTATTTTCCTCAGGGCCTCCTGTGTGGAGCTTTGAAAAGGTCTCCCCAAGTGGTTCGCTACGTTAGGTGACTTAGCAGGAGTGCCTGGGTTCATGGGTGAGGTTTGTCCAGGTCTTGACGGCGGATGAGTCTTCCCACCAGCTGCGTGGCGGGCCGGATCGAGAGAGACTGCGTGAAGGAGTCCTTTGGACCTTTCCAGCCTCGACCCCATTGCCTTGCACCGCAGTTGGAAGGACAGTTTCTTACGTCCGTCACTCCTATACACACTAACCCCCAGATTCCTACCCACCCCTCATTCCTAATTCCATCCAAGAACTTCCTATTCTTCCTTTCCTCAAAAAGACCCTCCACACAGCATCCCCTCGTAGACCCTGAGAACATATATTGTAAAGCGTTTTTGCACTAAAACAATGCTATTCAAATTATCCATATAATATATACTCGTATTATTTTTATCATATTTATTACAGCGCTCTTGAGGCGATTTTTCGCAAAAACAGCGTTTTCAATTTGGTAGGCGGGTATGGGTACCGCCGCCCTGGGAACCATTTATTGGATGACCAACACCTCTGCCACAGGTCACCCCAAGTGGTTCGCTACGTTTGGTGACTTAGCAGTGGTGCCCGGGTTCTTGGGGTAATGTTTGTCTAGGCCTTGATGGCGGGTGCGTCGGCCCACCTTCTGCGTGGCGGGCCGGATCGGGAGATGCTGGTTGAGGGAGACCCTTTACAACCGGTTACCGCTGTCCGGGTCGCTCGGTAGTACAGGGGCCCGACCCTCAGGCTCACGACTGAGGGTGGGCTGCCCCATCAACGAGTGTAAAAACCCCGCCGCTGCTATTGTGCCGGTTCGTGACCGGAGGGGACCCAGCAGTAGCGTTTGGGGCGCATTGGGCGACCTCTCCAGCCGGACTCTCCCTGCCCATCGCCTTGCACCGCAGTGGGTGGGTTGGATACATACGTCCGTCACTCCTGGAAACTCTGAATCCCAGCATCCTACCCACCCCTTTACCTTTTCCCTCCCTGACCTTCCTTCCCCTCATATCACACTTAAATAACCCTACAAATGAAATCATGAATATACAACCATCAACAAATAACGTCATTACAGCGGCGAGGAGTAGGCGTCCCCGGTGCGGGCCAAAACTGTTGGTGAATTACACCAACATTCGCGGCCTGCACACCAATTTAAATTCTGTCCACCACCACCTTTTTTCCCAACGCCCAAACCTTCTTTTCCTGTCTGAAACCCAGATAGCTGAGCCTGTAGACACCTCCTATCTGAACTGCCCGGGCTTCACCCACGCAGGCAAGTTCAGACCTAAAGGAGGTGTCTGTCTCTATAGTCGAGCTGACGTCAACTGTGTGCGACTGTTGAATCTGGAAAACTCCAGATTCGACGTAATGTGGGTACGCGTCAATCTTGCCAGTACGGTAAGATTCTACGCGTGTTTATACCGCTCACCGAACCTTAGCGAATCAGACACGTCCGAGCTCTTCAAACACTTAAGCGATACTATTGATGACCTCTTGCCCCGCTACCCTACGGCAGAGTTTGTGGTCCTGGGGGACTTCAATGTTCATAACGAACCTTGGTTGAAGTTCTCAGGATCAACAGACTCGGCTGGACGCCAAGCGGAATCCTTTGCCCTTTGCTACGGATTGGAACAAATGGTTCAGGAGCCTACAAGGGTTCCTGATGTCCAGACTCACCGTTCCAATCTGTTAGATCTATTTTTAACTACTGTGCCACACGGTTACAGGATTGAAGTCACAGCGTCTTTAGGATCGTCCGACCACTGCCTGGTGACGACATCAATCCCTGTAAACTTCAGACCACCAAACGAGAGGCTGAAGAGAAAAGTGTGGCACTATAGGTCAGCAGATTGGTTCGGTCTGCGGGCACATTTTAATGCTTTTCCGTGGTCAGCTGTCTGCTTTCGGACTTCGGATCCCTCAAGATGTGCCCAGGAAATTGGTGAAGTCATCACATCCGCGATGGATGGCTTCATCCATTCTACTGTTAAGGAAACTGGTGTGGGCTCAAAGCCGTGGTTCAGTCGACAATGCGCTGAAGCAGTGCGACGAAAAAACGCGGCTTACCGAGCCTACAACACATCTAGAACATCCGAAGACAGAACAGCTTACAACAAAATGGCAAAGGAAACCAAGAGAATCATAAATAGGTCGAAATTGGAGCACGACCTGCAGATCAGCAGAAAGCTGGCTGCATGCCCGCATGGCAGCAGGCAATTCTGGTCGCTTGCGAGCTCAATAGGTCGCAATTTCTGCAAATCCAGTTTGCCACCTCTCACCAGACCTGACGGCTCACTAGCAAACACCGCCACCGAAAAGGCAAACTTATTAGGTAAAATGTTTGCGGATAACTCAACCCTCGATGACCAAGGTGCTGTCCCGACGTCGGTTCCTCACTGCGGTTTTCGTATGAAAAAGCTGAGGATTCGGCATCGGGAAGTACTCCATGTTTTACGAGGGCTTGATGTTAATAAAGCTAGTGGGCCTGACGGAATACCTGCCCTGGTACTGCAGAGGTGCGCTGCAGAAATAGCTCCAATTTTGACGAAGCTTTTTAAATTGTCCCTGAAGACTGGCTCTGTGCCCTCTGGTTGGAAAAAAGCGGTTATCCATCCTATTCCAAAGAAGGGTGACCGCTCCAACCCGGCCAACTACCGCCCCATAGCGATCACATCAGTTCTGTCTAAGGTGATGGAACGTGTGATCAACGACAAACTGCTCACATACCTCGAGAAGAACAAAATTATTAACGACCGTCAATACGGATTCCGGCGGAACCGCTCGTGCGGTGATCTTCTCGCGTATGTGACGCATGTTTGGGGGCGATGCCTGGAACGTTTCGGTGAGACCCAAACGGTTGCACTGGACATCTCCAAGGCCTTTGACCGGGTTTGGCACCGAGGACTTGTCAACAAACTGCATTCTTACGGACTTCCCGCATCCTTGTGTATGTGGATTGCCGACTTCTTGAGGGAGAGGTCGATTCAGGCGGTAGTCGATGGTTTCACTTCTTCCTCACACTCGATAAATGCTGGCGTCCCGCAGGGATCGGTTCTGTCTCCGACTTTGTTTTTGTTGCACATCAACGACCTTTTGTCATGTGCACCAATTCACTGTTACGCGGATGACAGTACAGTTCATGATAGCTTTTTGTTTGACAAGCCCCCAAAGGGCTCACAAACTCCAACAGCTCGTAGGGCTTTGAAGCAAAGAATGGACGGTTACCTCGAGAGTGTTTTCTCTTGGGGTAAAAATAATCTCGTTGAATTTAATGTTTCAAAGACCCAATCTTGTCTGATTACGTCTAAAAGGGTTCGAAATGAAAATCTAGTCTCTTTCAACGGAAGCAATCTTCCGAACAGGCCCTCCATTGATATGCTTGGTGTAACCCTAAGTGACCAGCTCAGGTATGGGGGCTCCATCGAAGCCAGAGTAAAGTTAGCCTCCCAAAAACTGGGCGTACTGTACAGGGCCCGCAGATACTTTAATAGTACACAACTGCTAACCTTGTACAAATCACAAGTACGCCCCACGGTTGAATTTGGCAGCCATCTCTGGTCTGGAGCTCCAAAATACCTGAAAAATACCCTCGACTCTGTGCAGAAACGGGCGGTCCGTTTGATAGATTCTCCCATCTTAACAGACGGATTGCAATCTTTAGAGCACAGGCGTCGGGTGGGAATGCTATCCTTGTTCTACCGGTATTACAATGGAAGATGCTCTGAAGAACTAGCATCATTGATCCCTTCGGCACCGGTGCATAGTCGGGAAACACGCCAAACGCGTGCCCAACATTTGTACACGGTTGACATTTGTCACATGAGAACGGGTCGTTTCTTCGACTCGTTCTTGTGTTCAACAGCTCGGCTGTGGAATGATTTGCCGGCCTCTGTGTTTCCTCCTTCCTACAACATGGGTCTCTTCAAGACCAATGTTCATTCCTTCCTCTCCTCAAAAAGACTCTCCACACAGCATCCCAGATGACATAGGCCCTGAGGGAAATTATTTTCCTCAGGGCCTCCTGTGTGGAGTTAATGTAAAAAAAAAAAAAAAAAAAAATATAAGTTATCCAAATTTATTATTATTACGGCATAAAAATCGGAGATTTAGTATGATCAGACCCGAAAGGTTGGATTAATTTACGTGACTTTATTTTTATGTTAATACTGCACAAGAGTCCCAACCGCTCCCAACCGCCTGGACCAAATCAGGCTATACATAGCATACCCAATTTTGTAAGGCTGGATGTAGCGGGAAGGGGATGCAGTTATGAAGGTAGGTAAGTACCTGGCTATTCAGATCGAGTCAACAACCAGGGCTAAAGCCATTTCAAGCAATGCTTCAATTCGAAATGGCGGTCTGACATCAGGGTGATACGAGAGTATCTTCCACTCTGGAACGTGCCGCAAATACAGCCTGTACATATATTTATATGTATATATTTTTTATTGATTTGTGTTATTTCACTATTTAAACATAAAAAACACATATACACGTACGTTTTTTTTAATGGTTAAAGTTGTGAAATATGTATATATATATTTTTAGATTAGCTCCACACAGGTGGCCCTGAGGAAAATAATTTCACTTTGGAGGAGTCTTTATAAAGAAGGTAAGGATAGGAAATGTGGGAAGAAAAAGGGTATGAGGGGTGGGTAGGAATCTGGGGGTCAGTGTGTCCGGGAGTGACGGACGTATGAATCCATCTCTCCAATTGCGGTGCAAGGCGAGAGTCGGGAGAGTCAAAAGGAATAGTCAAAAAGCTGGAAAGGTCAAAAAGCCTCCCTTAACCAGTCTCTCTCTCGCCACGCAGCAGGTGGGCAGTCGTATCCGCCGCCAAGACCTGGACGAACTTCACCCCATGAACCCGGGCACCCTTGCAAAGTCACCAAACGTAGCGAACCACTCGGGGTGACCTATGGCAGAGATGGTGGTTATCCAATAAATGGTTCCCGGGACGGCGGTACCCATACCCGCCCCCAAAATAAACAAATCTACCAAAATAAAAATTACTTGTGCACGATGGGATTGAAATTTGCGACATCCGGATCGCTAGTTGAGAGTCTTACCCCTCGACCACAGGAGGCCGTCGTGTGATAACAGAAGTGTAGTATCCAACATTTTAAAATAAAATGTTAACTCGAAGGATTTTGAAACACAATAGATAGCTACAAGTTCTTTATAAATGTGTAAAACAATAGACGACGAGTTCTTTTTAAAAATGATCCTACGTTCGAACACATGGGATGTGATTTACGTCTATTACACAATACAGACTTGTAAAAAAAGAGGTCATAAAACAATCCTAACCACTAACCACATTTTTAGCTTCATAACAAATGTAATCCAGTATTTGAGGTACCACTTAGTTGGGCCAAATTATTAGAAGGGTTACAAAAGGGGCTGAAATAAAAGAACTGGAAATTGATCTAGGTAAAAAAAGTCAAATGAATGGGATACCTAACCATTAAAAATGTGCGAATTGTAATAACGTTTTTATTGACAATCCAAAGCTCGAACAAAATAAAACTCGAATAGGTAAGAAATAAACAAACACATAAGAAATATGAGGCACTCAATGTATAAAATAATAGAAATGCTTTTATTGTCATTGGATGTACAATTCTCCCATGAAGATATCAATAATAAGATATTTATAGGTACACAAATACAACTGTTCTTTGGCACTAAATATACCAAAAATGTTTTCATTGTTGCACTAAGATTTGGTTGATTAAAATAATAAGATACTTTAGGCATTAAATGTACCGAAAACAAAAACTTCTTTATTTTCTTATTTTAATAATTAACTTGTTTTAAATATCTCAGTTAGAATTCTGACACAAATATTTGGTAGATAAACACATACATATTAGGTACTAAAAGTAAAAAAACTCCTGCATTGTCTTTATTTTAATAATTGTGTTTTGTATTACAAGTAGGTATTCTTACACAAAGATTTAAATAATTAGGTAAAGGTAGATAAACATGAAGCCATTACTCACTAAATGTGCCAAAAACAAAAACTCCTTCGTTGTACTTATTTGAAAAATTGCCTTGTTTTAAATATCATAAGTAGAATTTTTACACGAAGATTTGGCTGATAAATATACAGATATTTTAGGAACTAAATGTACCGAAAATGAAAACTCCTTGATTTCCTTATTTTAATAATTGGCTTGTTTTAAATATCATAAGTCGAATAATTACATGCAAATTAGGTTGATAAATATCATAAGTAGAATTTTTACACGAAGATTTGGCTGATAAATATACAGATATTTTAGGAACTAAATGTACCTACTGAAAATTAAAACTTCTTCATTTCCTTATTCTAATTGTTGGCTTGTTTTAAGTATCTGAAGTAGAATAATGCTTTCACTAAGATTTGGTGGATGGACACATATATTAGGTAGGTACTTTAATACATCAGTATTTTAATAATTGTGTTTTTTAAATATCACAAGTAGGTATTTTTGAACAAAGATTTAAATAATTACGTAAAGGTTGATAAACATACCGATACTACGCATTAAATGTGCTTAAAACAAAAGCTCATTCAATGTTCTTATAATTGTTTTAAATATTATAAATAGGTATTTTTACCGAAGATTTAAATAATTACGTATAGGTAGATAAACATACCGATACCTCTTTATACACATACGCCTTAAGGATCAAATTCCGAGTGTATTCCGTATAATGTCGTCCTTATACTCTTCGTTAATTGATTTTTCTTCAATTTCAGTCAATTCGTTTTAATATTTTAATTGGTTAAATTAAATTAAAACAGCGACGAAGGTTATTTCAATTTTTAGTACGAAATTTCACCACAATATAGAACTTGGCATTTATTACAATATTTTCTCAAAAAATACACAACTTTATTATAACCACCCTGTAACGGACGACGAGTTGAAACAATTTGCTGAGAAAATATTGTAATATTAATTATCTGTTATGTTTTCCTTAAAAAATTTTATCCTTTTCCACAGTTTACATCTTTATGCATTTTGTCTGAAGAAATCTCCTAGAAAACCACTAAAGTAACTTGGTAACTAGCATAATTACAAGTGAAGATATTTACTTTCGTGGCGCTAAACGGACGAATGTTTGGAATAAAAGCAATCACGTGGACCTCCGCTGCGCTGCTATTGGCTGTGTGGTCTGTTAGAGCAATACGCCCGGAACCGAGAGTTTGAATTTCGCACGTTGGCTAAGATACAGCTTGGATGTAGGAGAAATTCCTATGAAATTTGACTGAACGGCCGGTTTAAAAACGGGAGTCTTTTTGGCCAACGTGTGGATGTTGGATAAATACGCTCGAAATGTTGTTTCATTTTGGAGGACGTAAGACAAAGTGCGTTTCGAAAACCCCTTAAATAATTTTAAAAAAAAATTTTTTTCACTTGCATTGTATACATAAAGACTTTCTGAGAACTACTGCATACTTAACTCAATTTCGCTAAAAATGGTCTGTTGGAGTAAAACGAACTAGAGCGACGGTGTGTATAGAAAATTTTAAAGTCGTGTAACTCAGTTTATATTGCTTACCGCCGCCTAATTCTTTCAGATTCGGATTTTCCGGCCCATAATTAGTATAAAAAAAAAAAATTTTTTTTTTGGACCATCCCCCATAAACCGAATTTATTCCTTTTTCTTTATGTTTTTCATGTCAAAAAAAAATTATCAGCAAAAACATATATTTAGGCTTACTGTTTTATTTTAGCACTAATTTTTTATGTATCTTTGTAAAGCTGTTTGTTTTCCAAATAAAGATATTATTATTATATTCATGATCGCGCATTATGCATGTCAATTTTAACCTAACCTCAACGAACACAACAATATCTCTTTTTTTTCTTTTCGTATTGCCTCATTTTGTCCAGAAGGGATTTGTTTGATTTGAACCTTACAGTTGAACCGTTCTAATGAAGTCGACATTATATGAACGGTTGAGAAGAGTTATCACAATGCGACCTTGATCATGCCAATGCAGTTACGCTTAAACATAAGTGTTTTTTCGATGTTATGCCAGTTTTATTTACGACAATTAAGTACTCACAAGTAGTGTATCCAATTTTATATAAAGTTTTCTGTTATCAGATAAAATTAATACGATGGAGCATTCTCATCTGGATGGAGTTACTATCAAAGCAGAACCAGAGATTATAGAAGCAGAAGGAATTGCAATGTCGTATTCAGAAGTTGACATCGAACTCCCAAACATTAAACAAGAATGCTTGGAGCACTCTGACAGAAGTAGTCAAACGGCAGGTAAAACCATTTATTTTAAATATGCTATATTTGGGGACAGAGTTAATTTTAAAATAACCTGCCACGTGGTCTGTGGTCAGAAAATTTCTTTTAGAATATAAAGTAAATTCAAAATATTTTGGATTAAAAAACCAATATTTAAACCTTTTACGTAAGCAAGAATATAAAGTAAATTCAAAATATTTTGGATTAAAAAACCAATATTTAAACCTATTACGTAAGCAAGTGTTTTAGCGATTGTGTTACATTAGCTTTGTATAACCACTAGCCCGCGGGCCTTTTCAGCACCCTACTTGTCTTTTCTTGTTTCCTTTCTTTTATGTGTCAATATTTTGAATCTGCCGCTCAAAATTACACGCTTTTTATATGTTTTAACTGGTGAGGGAACAAACCAAGTTGAATGGTGGTCGTGCGTCATTTCACTGATTGCTAAATAATGTAATTGGTAGTTTGCAGGCAACTCCCGGTGCACTACTAGTGTTTTAGTATTTAAAAATGAAGTCCGCTTTCACTTTTGGTGCAAGAATTTCTCCCTTTATTCATCCTTCCTAGCCGTAACTGCGAATCCCAGATCGGTTGAGAAAGGTTCGGCTTATTGGCAAAACTGATTAATAAGTTTAAATATTAAGTTCAACCCTTTTATATTTGTTTAACATTTACTCACCGCAGTAAAAGTTTGTGTGGCTGCGGTTTGCAATGTCAAGGTTTTTAAACGACTTCAAAAAGGAGGAGGTTCTCAATTCGACTGTATTTTTTTTTTTTTTATGTTTGTTACCTTAGAACTTTTGACTGGGTGAACCGATATTGATGATTCTTTTTTTATTTGAAAGCTGGTGCTTCCCGTGTGGTCCCATTTTAATTTGGTCTAGTTCTGACAATGGCATCCATGAGAAAACCATATAAGTCTTAAATTTGCATTGAGTATGTGCGCGACAAATGGACGAATAACTCAATATCACGCCAACCGATATCAATGATTCTTTTTTTATTGGAAAGGATGTACTTCAAGGGTAATTTAATGAGAGTTTGGTTAGGTTTTGATTATCGGATCCATGACAAATTAATGAAACTCGGCCGAATCTCTTAATTTGATCCTAACGTCGCTATGGTCAAATTATGTCTGTCTCATATGAGCAGCACGTTTAGTAGGTTTACCCATATTCAGACAAATTAGTTAGTGTACTTTAGATTCACTAAAAATCAAAAAATAAACAAAAATTTTAACAAAAAGAAAAACGACTTAAAAAAATGCACTACAAAGTAAAAAAATAATTTCGTGTTCTTCTACAACTTCATAATCAACTTACTTTTTCTAATCATCAATATGTAGGTACGATTGTTATTTTTGGAGTCGGTGTCAGCAAAGCGTCGCCCGAGTTCTTAATTGTGCCAACCACCATTTTATCGAAAATGAGTTTTAAATGCAATAATGTTAAGGATAAAATTTCGCATCGTTAGACAAATAAAAAATAGTTTTACGAGCCATTTCTTAATTAACTCCTTCTTAGTTCAATTTCATTTGCCGCGAAATAAAATTTGCAGGCTAGATTAGTCAAACTCCACCAATCGACCAATCACAGCACGCCGATCCACGATACCGCGCCGCCATGTTTAAGGCGGCCAACTTTATAAAATATCAATGCGGGACACAGAGGTGTGCGGTGTCGGGAGGGGGGGGGGGGTACGTTACCAATTTGTAACTGCTCTCTCGAAATCATGATTTCGGCTTATTCAGACTACGATCACATCATGAACACGGTATCTAGAATTTTGTGAATGCACTGCAACACGAAACTGGTTTAAATAAAATCTGTATGCCGCGACTTAAAACTACACTCAGAATATGAACATAGTTTTCTCTTTGATTCTGGCAGCACATGCATAGTCTGCTACTAGAATTTTGTAAAAAAATTAAAAATAAAATTATTGCTGTTAAATTGCCTTTATTGCTGTTAAATTTATAAAACCTTTTTCTAATCCAATTAATTTTCTTTTTTTTTAATATTATTCTAATTTATCAGGTTCGGGTCATTATTTTTAGAAACAGCTTGTCTTTCGACATAGGCCTCCTCTAAAGATTTCCATTTTTCTCTATCCTTTGCACATCTAAGTTCTTTTGGTTATCTTTAAAGGGTCTTAGTCTTAGTCTTATTTTCCCCCAGGGGGACCAGCCGGCTTGGGGGAGGGTGTGTTGTTGTTGTTGTTTTATCTTTTTGTTGGTGTTCTTGTTTCCGGTTGTCGATAGTTGATTGCTATTGTTATTTTCCTGTTGGTTGGTATGTAAGAGAATTAGATCGAGCTCTCAACAAGTCTAATGCATTTGTTCTGTTAGTTTTCGTACAGGATGTTAACTGATGTTTCTCGGTTGCGGGTTAGCATACGGGGAGGCAGATGGTTCTCTTTTTCTTTATTAGTAAAGCCTGCGCTTTCCTTCACAATGAGTTTATCATACTTTAGGTAGGCTATGTTTCCTTTGTTACATTCTTCATTTAGTTGTGGGAGTAATACCTTCCTCTTCTACAAAGTTTCTTTCTCAAAGACTTTTTATTGTTTTTCAAAACTACGCCCTTCTTCCATCCGCTGATAAAGGATACGAATGTAGGTCTCGGTTTTTCTTTGTTTACTGAATTTCCAATACGATAGATTTTGTCTATCTCGAAGTTTTCTATTTTTATGTCCAATTCTTCGTGGAGTTTTTGCCTCGTATTTTCTAGTAGTTTTGTTATAGATTTTTCACCATCTTTCCAGTCCATAGATTACTATATTGTTGTTTTTCTAGTCTTTTTCTAAAAGTTATAACTTATTTTCCAGTTTTTCCAACATAAGTTTAAAATTTCTATTTTCCTCTTACACAAGTTTCAGTTTTTCATCCATTCTCTCCATTATTGTATTAGTAATAAATTCTGTTTGGTTCTGAATTTTCGCACTTCGAATAAGAGAATGTTTTCCTTCGAAATATGTCATCCGATGAATCCTGTTAAAACTTTACATTCTGAACACTAAACTGGTTTGAATTAAATCTGTATGTGTCTCATTAAAACTACACCCAGAACATGAACATGGTTTCTCTTTGCTTCTGGCAGCACAAACATAGTCTACAACTAGAATTTTATAGTTGCACTTCGAATTTTATAACTGCACTTCGACTGGTCATAGCCGTTATTTTTATTTTTCTGTTTTCTTTTACCAACACTATTTTGTCTTTTTGATGTTACCTATTTCAGAAGAATCAATCCACGAGCTGCTATTTCTATTTATCTTTTGTATAATGTTAATGTAAGTACTTGCATACTGCTTACTAACCCCGTATGCATGGACATTGGAGGGTCTAGAGTCGTTCAAATAAATGTAGCTTCGTCCAAAAAAAAAGTCTTGACGTGTGCGGTGAAGAAGGAAACCATATGTTTCCTTATACCGCCGCGCCGTTGGGAAAATGGTGGGGTCCCCTCCAATGCACTTCGAATAAGAGAATGTTTTCCTTCAAATATGTCATAAGATGAATCCAGCTAGAATTTTACATTCTGAACACAAAATTGGTTATTTATTTAAGAATATCTGTATGCGGCGCATTTAAACTATACTCGGAACATGAAGATAAACATTTTTGCAAGAAAGGAAATTCTTTTTGAAATTCAGTGAACTTACAACTTCGCTTTTTCGCGATCGGCGGCATGGTCAACAAATTATTTGATTTGATTTGAATGATAAATACGGGTTATCAATCACGTGACACGGCTTGCACTTAATCCATACTACACTGGCGCTCTTTGATTCTTGCTTGACTAGCCTAAATAAACCAATCCCTAGATCGATATCTTCGGGCCTTTTCTAGGGACAAATATTGTTATCAACTTAACCACAAATGAACGGAAATGGCTAAAATAGAATAAAGATAGAGGAAGTTTATTTGTCTACCATAGACAATATTATAAAAATATAGGAATGCGGGACATGCGGGACGCTTTAGACAATTTGCGGGACTATTTTATTAAAATATGTCAATGCGGGACAACAACCGCCAATGCGGGACGGTCCCGCAGAATGCGGGACGGTTGGCCGCCTTAGCCATGTTGTTTGTTTACTTCACACTCTTTTTGTTATTGTGGTGTGTTACGCGGAAGCAAAAGGCATTTAATTGTATTACAAGTGAGTTTTGAATAACGAAATTACAACAAAATGTCTAAAACTATTGCCAAAAAATCATACATACGCATCAGTGCTTAAATAGAGCATAATCAGACAAATTAGTGTACTTCAGACTCACTAAAAATCAAAAAAATAAAAACGACTTAAAAAAATGCATTAAAAAGTAAAAAAATAATTTCGTATTCTTCTACAACTTAATAAACAACTTACTTTTTCTACTCGTCAATATGTAGGTACGATTGTTATTTTTGGAGTCGGTGTCACCAAAGCTACCCGGCCCGGCGGCGTGTTCACTTGACAGCTCCCTCCCGCCTCTCGCCTCGTCAAGTCGCTCGTGCGACACAAGCACATCTCACCTAAACTATGTATGTAGTTACAAACCTAACTTGGCTGACACCGATTACAAAAATAACAATCGTACCTACATATTGATGAGTAGAAAAAGTAAGTTGATTATTAAGTTGTAGAAGAATACGAAATTATTTTTTTACTTTTTAAGTTTAATGGATTTGAAGGATTGAGAAAAGGACTGATTGCTCTCGTTCAATGAGTACAAATCTACTAAACGAGTAAAGCCAAAATAACATAACCAGCCAGAAAAGTGACAGCTAGCACCCCGGGATTTCTCCATAGAATTAAGAACAAAATTCGTTTCTTATGATGAAGTTTAAGTGTTGCCATTTTAAATAATTCACGGCGAACAACTTCATGTTATTTAAGAACCGTTAAGAGTCAAGCAAGGATCATACTGAGCAGACGCAACGCCACGCAACGTTCCTGTACCGTTCACACTGGCCAGACGTACGTGCGCGTCGCTGTGACCACGTGACAAGGGGTCTCTGGTTGTGCGCAGGCGCGGTTGATTTGACACATTTGACATTTATTTTTTAGGTTATGTTTATGTGATTCTCTTAGCAGATGACAGCTTTGCCATATCTTGAAATTGAATTTGAAGATGATTTGCTACGATTATTATTGTTAAATCAATATTCTCGTAAAAAGAAAAAAAGTGAGAAGTATTTGGGTCCACAACATTAACAAACAAAGAATGTTTGGAGAGTTCCATACTTTAGTAAAGGAACTAGAATCTGATGACGGGCGATTCTTCATGTACTTCCGTATGAGTAAAGTGGTATTTGAAGAGCTTCACAGCATAATTGAATATGACATAAAAAAAGAAAACACACATCTTCGAAAGACAATTGGGACCAGAGAAAGACTGGCAGTGTGTCTAAAGTTTGATTGACATTCATTATAGGGGTATAATATTGAAAATCATGCCATGAATGGCTGAAATTTCTTCCTAAGTTGCACTGCGTATGCAGAATCTCTATAATCCTGTAATTTGATTTTATAAATAACTTCGTGCCGTCTAAAAGCTTCAATAAACTGTTCGTCATCCATTTTTTAATAATATCTGTCAAAAAAACAACCATAGATATAGCGAAACAACGTTAGATGCTCAGATAACACCAAAAAGATGTAAAATCATCTCGTAGTAGGCGTGACCATACCCCCTCCACCTTCCACATGGCCCACGCCGATCTGGCTGTGGCAGATCAACGTCGCGTAGGGGGCGTCGTGCGTTGCATGGAGCTAGTCTGATTCTAAAGCACCCGTTTCCATAGAAAATGTGTGGTTGGTAAGCAGTCCAGATACGGAAATGGTGACGTCTGTTATGTTAAGATCTCTATGATACAATATTGTCTATGGGAGATCCGGAAATGGGATCACCCACTTTGTACTCTCTGTTCAAGATGTCAACAAGTATTCCAAATAAATGTTATCTCAAATAATAAATCTTTTAATGTTAATACCTAACATTATAATATGGTGTCAGAAGTTAAAAAACATCAAAGTCTCAAGTGTAAAGTGTATTATAAAATAATACGTTACGTGAAATTTTAGAGGATTGAAAAGATTTTAAGTGATTAAAATAAAATTAAAAATGGCGAGTGTAAACGCCTGTCCGCCAATGAGTTTCGATGGAAATCTATCACACAACTGGTCAAAGTGGATCTTAAAATTTGAATTATTTTTGCAAGCATGCGATCAAGATACCGCTACAGATTCCAAAAAGGTTGCTCTACTTTTATTTTCAATGGGCGAGAATGCTATCGAAATTTTCAACACATGGACCGATATCGATATCAAGACAGCAAAATACACCGTGGTTATTAAGAAGTTTGAAGATTATTTTATGCCGAAAAAACATAAAACAATGGAAAGGTATAAATTTTTCACAAGAAAACAAAAAGATGATGAAAATTTTCAAGATTTTTTATTGTCACTTCGTAAATACATTGCGTCATGCGAATTTGGAAATATGAAAGACGATATTTTAAAAGATATTTTTATCATAAATATGCACAAAAAACACTTCAGAATTCGAGAAAATCTATTACAACAGTCCGATATTGACACTGACAAAGCATTCAATATTGCTCAAAATATGTTGTTGTCAAATGAAGCTGTAACAGAACTTCAAGAAGAATTTCATTCTACTAGTGAAATACATAATATTCACAGTCGTCGGGATACATTGAGGAATACATCAAGAAACCAAAGAAGTCCATCAAGGAATCGATTTGGAAGTCAGTCAAACCAGTACACAAGTCATAATCCAGTCGGAAAGGAAAGGTCATTTCAATTCTCGCAGAGAAGTCATTCAAAAGTACAATCATGTAAACGATGCGGAGAAATTCATCGCACCAGATGTCCGGCAATGAGAGTTAAGTGCCACAAATGTCATTCTTTTGGTCATTTTTCTAAAATATGCTACAGTAAAAATATTAATTATTCTAAAAATAATGTAGGAATGTTATTTTCTAAAAATAATAGTGATTTAGATTTTAATATTGGTACAATCAATTTAGATTTAAACTATGTAAGATAAATATTGTCAAAATAATTCAGTACATAAGAGTGGTCAACTAATTTTAAATAAAAATACTCAGAAAGTCTGTCAAAACAATTCAAATGTAAACAAACAAAGTTATGATTGTTACATGTCTAATTTAAATATTCCAGTCAATGATTTTAAAATCAAGTCAGAGTCTAACAATGTGAATGAGGAATTATTTATAAGTCATATTAATATCCAAAATGTTAATAATTTGCATAATACAAATTGGATAATTGAAATAACAATTAATAATTGTAAAATAAATGCCATAATCGACACAGGAGCGATGGCAAATATGATTTCGTTAGAAAATTTTAATAAATTAAAAATACCTAAGAAACACAAATGCTAAAGTGACAGCATTTGGAGGATTCAATGTACCTATAATTGGAGAATGTAATTTAAAATGTTATTACAATGAAAACAGAAGTCAAATAATAACATTTATAGTATGTAAATTTAAATGTCAAACAATAATTGGTTTAAAGATGTGTGAAAAAATGAATTTAGTTCAAAAAATTTATCAAAATTTTTTGTGAACTATAAAAATACTGAAAATTTATTAAGGCAATATAACGATGTGTTTCAGGGTCTTGGATGCATACCGTACACATGTCATCTGTCAGTGGATCCGAACATAATTCCAACAATAGATGCTCAACGCAGAGTTCCTTTCAAACTAATGGACCGACTAAAAGAGGAACTAGATGGAATGGTAAAACAAAACGTTATAGAAAAAATTACAAAACCTACAAAATGTGTGAGTTCGTTAGTCATCGTAGAGAAGCGTGATGGTAAATTGAGGTTATGTTTAGATCCTAAAAATTTAAATAAGGCATTACAAAGGTCACATTATCCATTACCAACATTTGAGGAAATTAGATATAGAGTTCATGGAGCAAAAATTTTTTCTCATCTAGACGCAACATCAGGATATTGGTCAATTCCGTTAGATAAAGAAAGTGCAGAATTATGTACATTCAATAGCCCATTCGGGAGATATTGTTTCAAACGTTTACCTTTTGGTATTAAAAATTCTTCAGAAATATTTACTAGAGTAATGAAAGAATTATTTGAAAATATTGAAGGAGTAACAATATTTATTGATGATATTTTAGTTTTTGGAAAAGATCAAGAGAGTCACGATAAATCTTTAAAACAAGTGTTAGAGAAGGCACGGGAAAATAATTTAAAATTTAACATGAGCAAATGTAAATTTAATGTCAAAGAAATTAAATTTCTAGGTCATATATTTTGTGATGAAGGAATAAAAGCTGATTATTCACAAATTAGTGCTATTAGGGAAATGAAGTCACCTAAAGATAAAAAAGAATTACAAAGATTTTTAGGAATGATTAACTATTTAAGTCCATTCATCAAAAATATGTCAGAAAAAACTAATGTATTAAGACAATTATTAAAGAAAAACGTAGAATTTTTGTGGGATGAAAATTACGAAAAGTCGTTCAATGAATTAAAAAATACAATTAGTTCAGAACCAATTTTGACACATTACGATAAAAATAAACCAATTACATTATCTGTAGACTCATCAAAATCAGCAGTAGGTATGGTCATTATGCAAGACAAAAGACCAATAGCATATTCTTCAAAAACACTCACACCAGCACAGACTAGATATGCACAAATTGAAAAAGAATTATACGCTATAGTTTGTGGTTGTTATAAATTTAATCAATATTTATATGGTCAAACCGTATATGTGCAAACTGATCATAAACCCTTAATTACTTTTTTTCAAAAATCGTTATATGACATACCAGCCAGATTGCAAAGAATGATGCTAGATTTACAAAAATATGATCTCATTGTAGAATATATTCCCGGAAAAAATTTGTACATTGCAGATACATTATCAAGGTCGGCATTGCCAAATACAGAAACATTAACTTTTGAAAGCGATATTAATTTACATGTTAACACTATAGTTAATAACATGGCAGTAACACCACAAAAATTAGAAGAAATTAAAAAAGCAACTAGGGAGGACACAGCTTTACAAATTCTAATAAAGTACTACATTGAAGGTTGGCCGACATCCAAAAATAAAGTTAATTCTTTAGTTAAACAATATTGGAATATACAATCAGAAATAAATGTTTGTAACGATTTAGTTTTTAAAGGTCATTCTTTAATAATTCCTACAGTTATGATACCAGAAATATTAAAGAAAATGCATGAAGGGCATCAAGGGATTATAAAAACAAAGAAATTGGTTAGAGATTTTCTATATTGGTCAAATATGAATTCAGATATTAAAAATATGATTGAACAATGTCAAACATGTCTAAAATTTAAACCTTCTAATCAACCCGAGTCACTTATATCACACCCAATATCAAACTACCCTTGGGAACGTATTGGTGTAGATATTTTAACATTTAATAATACTTATTATTTAGTAGTAGTTGATTATTACTCAAAGTATATAGAAATTGCAAATATGAATAAGCATTACACAGCAGATGTAGTAGTAAAAAATTTAAAATCAATTTGCAGTCGACATAGAATACCATTAGAATTAGTCAGTGATGGAGGTCCACCATTCAATTCAGTTGCATTTAAATCATTTACGTATGAATGGGATATTTATCATATAACAACAAGTCCGTATCATTCTCAGTCAAACGGACAAGTTGAAAGTGCAGTCAAAATCGTAAAAAATATTTTAAGAAAATGTCAAGAAGATAAAACCGATCCATATTTGTCATTATTACATTATCGTACGACGCCAAAAGAGAATTTACCTTCTCCGTCACAATTATTAATGTCAAGACAACTTCGTTGTAACTTACCGTCTACTAAAAGTCAGTTAAAACCAAAAGTAGTCAAATTTAAAGAATATAAAAAAGAAACAGAAAATCGTCAAAATAAAATGAAAAAATATGCCGATAGAGGTAGTCAGAATTTAAAACCATTAAATATTGGGGATAAAGTAGTTTTTAAAAGAAAACCAGAAAGTCATTGGGAGCCAGCAATAGTAAAGGAGTTGTCGAATAAAAGTCCAAGGTCATACATAATTGAAACTTCAAATGGAAATAAATATAGAAGAAATAGAATTCATTTAAGATATGATAAGTCAAATGAAAATAATTATTATAATAGTCAAGAAAAAAGTCAACAAGACAGTCAATCATCAGAAGTAATAAATAAAAGTCAGAATACTAGTCAAATGTATTTTCCAAGTTTAGATTTTGCGGTTCCATCTACCTCAAGTCAAGTCATTACTAGATCAGGAAGAGTTGTGAAGATTCCTGACAGATACATGTAAAACTAATTAAAGATATTTACATAAAATACAAACATATTATATGTTTTAAATGTGTTTATATAAAAGCATAGTCTTAAGAAAAAATATGTTTTGTTTTGTTTATATAATTTATTGCAAATGTATATGCATTGTCTAATGAAGAAGACTGTTTTTAGTTTGTTAAAAATATTAAATATATCTATGTTATAATTATTGTGTTATGTTATGTTATAATTTTTGTCAAAAATGTCATAATTTAGTAGTAAGAAAAAATGTCGAAAAATATTTAGAGACAAGAGATGAAAATTCAAATTTATTATATTAATTAAAATAAAAAAATATTTATTTTTTTTATAAAAAAAAGGGAGATGTTATGTTAAGATCTCTATGATACAATATTGTCTATGGGAGATCCGGAAATGGGATCACCCACTTTGTACTCTCTGTTCAAGATGTCAACAAGTATTCCAAATAAATGTTATCTCAAATAATAAATCTTTTAATGTTAATACCTAACATTATAATAACGTCTACCCACGTGGCGTGGCGTTGCGTGGGCTTAGTGTGGTTTTACCTTCAATAACCGATGACCTTCACGATTACGTTCTTCAATTGTTCATTGGCTATGGAAATGTCATTTTGAAACGTCATCCATTGCTTCTTGCATCGGGTCGTCACGCAATAACATTCTTGCTCCTCTTTTCTGAAGTAATATTGTATATATATTTATACAGTTTTGGATCATTTCAATAACCATCAAGTATTTTTTCCAGAAATCATTCAACATTCTCGCACTTCTGCTTTTCTAGTGACATTTCTTCAAACCAGTGGAATTGATCGCCTCAAACGTAAGTACTTTATGTTACAATGGCTAATTAGACCCAAACCCCTCGATTGCTAGATCCATTAGTAAATAATCCCTAAGCCGCCGCATGCCGCCTCAATAGATATAGATTTTGAAAAGTAAACTACTTTTAAACTTAATTACCAAAAGAAACACCAGTTTTGTCGTGATAGACGGAAAAAATGCATTTAAATTTAGTTTTCATTCAATTAAAGTGAAAATTTTCCATTGCCACCCTTTTTTGTATGGATTTGAAATTTCCCAAGTTTCGTTTCAAACTAAATACCCATGAATTACTTAATTTAACTAAACTAAGAACTTAATAACCTAATTTGTGTATGTAAATAGTCGTTTCTTTTAGTAATTATTGAAATGAATTGTGATTTCCATTACCCGTGCTTAAAAAAGTGTCGGCTTATGGAAATATTTAATCGTATTTGTAATAACATATAACATTTTCCAACATTCCATGGGTTCTTACATTTGCGGAAAATCTTAACTTTTACCGATTCATTAATTCCGTTATAACACAACATATACCAAGTTTACCTACTCATTGTCATTATGAGATGTCACCAAGCTTAATTTGAGGGGGGGGGAGGGTCATTTTAACTGTGAATGTGCGGACGACAGCTGTCAAGTTGACAGTTCCAGTACAAAGAAATGATTTTTGCGGCAGCTCCATGATTCAACTGACCCCCATAGGAAGACATCTTTTAAAGTAAAGCATAGTGTGTCGGTACAACACTTATGCGCTCGCGGTACAATACATTAGCCCTCGCACTTTTAAAGCTACGTGTGTCCAATGCTTAAAAATAAGCCATGAAGATTGTGCCCATCGCGGGTTTGAAGTCACTCCCCGCGAGAGTTAGTTAGTAGCAATGACACTGAATGGGTAAATAATTCCTTTATTTTATATGAGAAAGGCATTGTAAATTGTAAGTGCTAAATCTCCCACTAGGTGGCGTCGGGACAGATTATGTCTACATTTTTTGGTGAAGTTCTTTAAGTGGTCAAATATTAATAATTATTTTTAATTGATATACTTATGTTTATGACTAGATTTTTATGCATAGCACAAATGGTAACAATTATTATAAGAAATAATTATTATTAGCCTGAAGCACGCATCTACGTTGAAAAAAACTGGAATGATGGAGAGTTCAAACAAGCAACTATAAGCCTTCACTTGTTATTGTGTGAATGTGTGGATGAAATTTTATTTGGAATGGAATGGCAAGAACATTAATTTCTTTGACAAGAGAGAGAAGTATTCTTGATTTTATGTTGATAGTTCAAGAGATGATTTCTTTTGAAGAGACTTGGGATTTATTTGTAAAAGAATGTGGTGTTTAAATGGAGAGGTTTTGTTTCAACCCTTTTTTTTCAGCTGAAACCAATTTCCATCACCTAACAGGGCGCTATCACAGAAGTGTCATGGATCTTCCCAACCCAGAGAGTGTTTCCATCAAGACTGAACCATGGTCGCAGGAACAAGTCTCAGATGAAATGCCGTATACTGATATAGAAATTCACCTCCCGGATGTAAAGAAGGAATGTTTACAGTATGCGGAGAGTGTTCAGCCAACTAGTAAGTTGTTTTGCATATCACAAAGGTGTTTCAGATAGACGCAGTCAGATAAGTTCCTTGTTTTGGAAATGGAGTGCTGATACAAACTCTGATGTACGACAGTGAGTACGTGAATAGAATGGTGGAAGTCGGGAACGCCCGAGGAAGACTGGCAGGTTTGGATCTCGCCGCGCATGAAATATTTATTGGATCACCAACACCCCTTGTATTTGTCACCCCAAGAGGTTATCTACTCTTTGTCACTTAGCAGGGGTGCCCGTATTCATGAGGTGGGGTTTGTCTGGGTCTTGGCAGTGGATGCATCTGCCCACCAGTTGTATCTCTGAATGTGGAGAGACTTGTCGGGGGAGACTTTTGGCCCCTCCAGCAGGACTCCCTCGGAACATCGCCTTTTACCCCAGTGGGGTATCGTCTCTATCGTCTGTCTACTCCTTCGGGATAGTAAGTTCTTTTAAATATAAATGGAAAATATGTGTAGACGAAAGCAACGAATAAAACTTGAGGACCCAACCAGTTAGTTAGGTTGGTGTGCGTAAAGAAAGTAGGGTACATTTCTGTTGAAATAACTAATTTGGTAGTAAATACTGGTTAAAATATTATGGAATAATTAATTCTTCAGACACAGAGTAATAGTTCAGAGATCTCAAGGAAAATCTAGATATCGTAAATATTAATTCAATGTCCAATTTTTTTATTGAATAGGGTGATGGCGTACCTTCGTAATGTAATAAAAAAAAGTTTAATCTATCTATATTTATATACATACACCCAAATATGCTTGCTTATATGTAAATATGAATGTAAGTGAGTTGTCTATGTATTGCTTTATTAAGCATAGGAAATGTTTGAAACTTTCAAAATACCTTCTTTCCACCCTCGCAAAGGTTTCCGGATTATTACAACCACATGACAATACATCTGAAAAGTTTTTTAATCATTACAAAACTCTTGCGAAAATGTCACAATTTGACAATGGCATTTTGCAAACCATCAATTGTTGGATCAAAGTGCAATGTTTAATAAACTCTTTAAATTAATGAATTTAATTAAAGTACTAAGTAAGTAATAATTAGAGGCTTTTTCAAATAGGTACTTGTGTTAGTTACCAAATTTGATTGATTGTTCTTATAATATACAAAAATTAATATTTGTGATTTATGAAAAAAGAAAATTTTAATTAAAAAAATTGTAATAGGTGGCACGCGAGCTGTTTGAAAACTAAATGTACTGGGAATGAATGGAGAAATAGAACACAAAAGGCGGGTTTATGGGAAGGGAGATGGGAGATGGGAAGAGGGGAGATGGAAGGCGGGGAAGATGGAGGGGAAATTGTATTTTATTTATTTATCTGTATTACGTATGTTGACCAGTGGCGGCCGCTGCCCTGAAAACCCTGTCCTGTTCTTCTTCACTTATAATCCGTACCTATGAGATAACCATTACCAAGCAAAATTAGGTAAATATGTTTCCACGAGAGAAGGGCAACTTCGCGCGGAACTTTGAGAATTTGCTAACCCTGATTCATAAATTTTATATTTTCGGTAATAATTTATAAAGTATAAAGTATAAATAATATTACTTTAATTTATTTTATAGGTAATAAATTATAAAGTAATTTTAGGCGATATAATTTACCAATGCTGCACACGAACACACTGTGCAACCAGCCACCCTTGATGTTGAAATGGTGTTTTTCGATGCCGGCCTCACTATGAAGGGAAGATGCGGGGGAAGGGGAGCGGGACGAATGGGAAAGGACACGCAGGGAAAAATGGTTTCTAAGTGGCGATGCAACGCATGCCGGGAAATCGCTAGTTATGGATAAAATTACGTTGTGGTAGAAAATAAATATGTTTGGAAATTAGAAAAGGCTAAAGGGGCCCCGAGACGTGCATTGCCCAGGGAACCCGACATGTATAATCCGACCCTGGTTCTAATTAATGTGAATAATAGGGCCGAAAGATTTCAAAAAGCAGAAGACAAATGGAACCTAATTCATTAAGGCTACGAACGCACAGGCAGGTGGCTGGCTTAGTGCCTAGAGCCTAGTGGCTTGCACTCTGGCTACTTGCTAGGATACATGGTGGCCGCACTGAAGGTGGTTTGCGTGGTGGGTCGCTAGGTGCCTTGGTCATTTGCTTGTCGGCACGTTGACGAGATGTCACTTTCAAAATTAGTTCTAAAACTGCTACTTAGAGAAAATTCATTTTTAAAATATTCATAACCATGTACGTCTTTAGATTTTCACGGCCAAAAGTATTTTCGATATTTGTTTTTGGGGCGTTACGCCGTGTTACGCTACCTCCTTTAGCCAAAGTTTCGGACAGCGTTACAGTGTCCATCACCACTATCATCAGGGCAGATGAGCTGCAACATGGCATAACATCCCAAAAACAAATCACGAAAATTCATAACCACAATTAACTTCTCAATGTAAAAAAAAATCTCATCATAAATAAATCACTTTTTAGTACTAACCATCTTTTTCTACTTCGATTGCTACATCTTCCCATAGTTTCTGACAACTGTCTAATAATATTTCATCCAATTTTTTCTTCTAAAATGCCTCGCGCCTAGTTGCAAAAAACCAACACGTTGGTTTACCTGGATACACGCCAAGCGACTATCTACTACCTATCTAGGCGCCAAGCGCGCAGTGCGGCCGGTCGCTAAAATTCGAGAACGTTCGTTTTACTAAGCTACTCGCTAGGTGACTCGCTAGGCTCTAGGCGCTAAGCAAGCCGCCTGCCTATGCGGACGTGGCCTAATTCAAAATTAAAACAAAATTATAAAACTCGGAGTGTTACCTGATCATCAAAATTCAAAGCCCGCATCACTGAACTGAACATTTGTCCCTCATTAGATAATTATTTGTCCTCGTATTATTTCTCCCTTATTGGAAACCGTTGACCATATAACGTTTCTTGTTGTACAAGCTCCTTGACATTCATAAATAACACACGAGGAATAACAAATAACACATATATTAATTTTTATTTTATTTATTAATTTTCAACGCCCTGATGGGCTTTTACATGACAAGATTATAATACAGAGACAGTTTTTTTTTATAAAAAAGATGAACTATAAAAATATAACTAGTAGGTAAACATCATACAGATAAATTTAGGAATGATAGTGCATTACAATAAAAGACAAAGTTTCTAAGTTGTAAATGACATACAAATAAACTAGTAGGTATGTTAGCAATTACAAAATTTACAGGTGACTGATTAAATGTCATGAATAATACATGACAAAATGCAAGATACATAAAAAGAAAACGTTAACAAGTTTTTACATTGTAGATTAATATACAATTACGCAAATATATGCAATAGACCCTAGGTGACGCTCCTTAGATATCAAAATATTCTACATAAAAATATTGTTCAGATATTTCTTGAATAACGGTAAACTTATATTAAATACATCGATATTTGAGGTGTATTTGTTCCCTAGTGTGTGAAGTCGAGAAATTGATGCATGTGTGTGATAGTTGGTTAGAGAATTATTGTTACAGAATAATATGTTTTGCCTTGTCGCTCGGGTTGGTACCTTAAAGTCAATGAGATGCAGGAGTTCACAACAGTTTAATTCGGAGTGAATAATTTTAAACAAAAAAGTTAGGTCAATTATTTTTCTTCTGTTTTCTAGGGAATGCAATTTAAGTGTATTTAGTAGGAATGTATAGTTAATGTGTTGAATAGGTATATGTAACTTGATCTTAATAAATCGTAAAAATTTGTGCTGCACTCGTTCAATATTTTTTATATGAATTTGATAATATGGGGACCAAACGATGGAATTGTATTCCAGCAAGCTGCGTACTAGTGACAAATATACAATTTTAATAGCTTCTAATGAATCAGAGTCTTTGATGGTTCTGATTATAAATCCTAGTGTCTTCATGCCTTTGTTGGTTATTTCTTGTATGTGGTTTATAAAATTTAATTGGGTGTCAAATAAAACTCCAAGATCCCTGATTTCTTTGACTTTTTCTAAGATTTTGTTGTTTATTGTGTATTCAAAAGATAACGGGGTCTTTGTTCTACAAAATGTTAGTGTCTTACATTTATCGATATTGAGGAATAAGTTGTTTGCAACACACCAATTGTGTAATTTGTCAATGTTTGACTGTAGGATAAGGCAGTCTCTTATATTAGATATTTGTTTATATAATTTGATGTCATCGGCAAAAAGCAGAACTTCTACATCGTCGAAACAACTTATTATATCATTAATAATAGAAACATCATATCTCAGGGGCAACACATATCCAACAAGTAACTACAAACACAACTGTTGGGCAAAAAAGAATCTTATAACCTCTACAATAAAATCCTACTCTCTCTCAAAATCCAAAACAAATTTAAATCTCAAATTAAAAGCTGGATACAAAATAAAGGGAGAACAGAAAAAGAAAATATTCTGACACCGAATACAGATTGAAACCGATATCACTCCCTCCACGTAAAAAAAACACAATATAATTTATTTTACAATTATTTTCTGAATTATAATTTCTTAATATTTTCTTGAAATCCTGAAGGAAATCCTAAACGCGGATCCCATTGAGGATATTATTATCTCTTCTGGTAACAAAAAACGACTATAATTAATTTTTTATTACTTATTGTTTTATTTTGAAAAGTTTAATTTTTTATGTACTTACTTTTTACTTATTTTTTTGTATTTTCTGCTACCTGTTTCGACACTTCCATGTCGGCTAACTAACAAATTTAAAACTAACTTAAAAATGATTAAAATAAAAATTAAATAATTTAATACATAGTTTATGCCCACGTAATACAACAAATTTATTATTATTATTATTATTTCTCCCTTGGTTATTTCTCAATTGTATCTTTAAACAACTTTACTCTTTCCATAATACTTTTTTTACCTAAAAGTTTGTATTATAAACATATTATTTGTTTGAAAGTTGGAACTAATTTTCTAAATAATTGCTCTTTGTAATGTGGTAATATCTCACAGTTGATAACAAGACAACTGACGACTATTAGAAAATAACAATTATTATTAACTGTTCCTGCAGCAAATAAAGTTTAGAGATTACTTCATCCTTTTTCAAACTTTATGTTTAAAATCTATTTCCTATCAACAAAAAAAAATTGACGTTCCATAATATAATATTCTTATCCAATATTTTGTACCCGCTTAGTTACTGCAATTAGCTTATTACCAGGATCTTTCTTCAACTAGTGAATCAATCCATCCATAAATGTACCTACCTAAGTATAATATCATAAATAGCACCGACCTACGGCGAATTTTTAATGTAATACGTCATTACTCATATTATTAATGTTTCGTTTTTGTTATTCCAGGTAGCATTAATGTGGACACTGTAC
Organism: Limnephilus marmoratus; assembly: GCA_917880885.1. Classification (NCBI taxonomy): domain Eukaryota; kingdom Metazoa; phylum Arthropoda; class Insecta; order Trichoptera; family Limnephilidae; genus Limnephilus; species Limnephilus marmoratus. The sequence continues at coordinate 14,596,294 of OU862913.1, read as the reverse complement.
CCATCAAGGCAGAACCAGGACCCCGAGAAGAAGACGGAGAGAGTATCCCTTACACGGAAATAGACATAGACATGACAGATGTAAAAAAGGAATGCATAGAGCACTCTGAAAGTATTGCAGAGACTGCTGCAGGTAATATCGATTTTTTTGGTTTTAATTTATTTTTATAATTTTCTCGTTTCATTATAGATATATACTAATCGAACTTTATCTTCAATCTTTTGCAGACATTATAACGGACTTAAATGTACTGATGCACCCTGGAGAAGAATCTCATTCATGTGTCCATTGTAACCGCTCATTCCCAAACAAATCACATTTAAAAAGGCACTTACGCACCCATACTGGAGAAAAGCCTCACTCATGTCCACATTGTAACTATTCCTGTTTACGCAAATCAGATTTAAAAGTGCACTTACGCACCCATACTGGAGAAAAGCCTCATTCATGTTCCCAGTGTAACCGCTCATTCTCAAACAAATCACATTTAACATTGCACTTACGCACCCATACTGGAGAAAAGCCTCATTCATGTTCCCAGTGTAACCGCTCATTCTCAAACAAACCACATTTAACAAGGCACTTACGCACCCATACTGGAGAAAAGCCTTTTGCATGTTTCCATTGTAACTATTCCTGCTCAGACAAATCAAATTTAACAATTCACTTACGCATCCATTCTGTAGAAAAGCCTCACTCATGTCCACATTGTAACTACTCCTGCTCAAGCAGATCAAATTTAAAAGTCCACTTACGCACCCATACTGGAGAAAAGCCTCATTCATGTTCCCAGTGTAACCGCTCATTCTCAAACAAATCACATTTTACATTGCACTTACGCACCCATACTGGAGAAAAGCCTCATACATGTTCCCAGTGTAACCGCTCATTCTCAAACAAATCACATTTAACAAGGCACTTACGCACCCATACTGGAGAAAAGCCTCATTCATGTTCCCATTGTAACTACTCCTGCTCACGCAAGTCAACGTTAACAATTCACTTATTCACCCATTCTGGAGAAAAGCCTCACTCATGTCCACATTGTAACTACTCCTGCTCAAGTAAATCAGATTTAACGAAGCACTTACGCACCCACACTGGAGAAAAACCTTTTGCATGTTTCCATTGTAACTACTCCTGCTCAGACAAATCAGCTTTAACTAAGCACTTATTCACCCATTCTGGAGAAAAACCTTTTTCATGTTCCCATTGTAACTACTCCTGCTCGGTAAAATCACATTTAACAAGGCACATACGCATCCATTCTGTAGAAAAGCCTCACTCATGTCCACATTGTAACTACTCCTGCTCAAGCAGATCAAATTTAAAAGTGCACTTACGCACCCATACTAGAGAAAAGTATCACTCATGTCCACATTGTAACTACTCCTGCTCAAGAAAATCAGATTTAACGAAGCACTTACGCACCCATACTGGAGAAAAACCTTTTGCATGTTTCCATTGTAACTACTCCTGCTCAGACAAATCAGCTTTAACTAAGCACTTATTCACCCATTCTGGAGAAAAATCTTTTTCATGTTCCCATTGTAACTACTCCTGCTCGGTAAAATCACGTTTACCAAGGCACTTACGCATCCACACTGGATAAAAACCTTTTATGTCTTCTTACTGTAGCTAATCATGTTTTATAAAGAAGGGGATATTTAAAAATTCACATTTTAATCCTTACTGGAGAAAACTTCATTTTCCCGTTGTAACTATACCTGCTCACACAAGTCATCTTTGACAGTACTTACCAATACTAGAGAATACCTTATTCACTTGCCTTATGCAGTTATTCATATTCACATTCTTACTCATGGTAGAGCACTCCATTAAATATTAGGCCTCTAAACGCGAAATTTAATAATCACCGTGTGAGTATGTAAGTACCGTACATTATAGACTCCGCTTAAAACCTGTTCAAGCTTTTAGACGTTATTAAAAATAGACCACTCTACAACATTGGATGATTAACTCTAGTATTATACATTCTAGAAGTCTTACTGTTCTTTAATATTAGGTCCTTACATATGAAATTGGCGTTATGCCGTACTGGCAACTTTGATCTCAAATATCTTCTCGTTGGTTAGGAATTCCAAAATCAAATGTTTACAGCTATTTACTCATGTATTTGTGTTTCAAAAATTTCAATTCATTTGTTTTTTCATTAATTTTTTTTTTCTTTGCGTCCCTTAGCTCACAAGTAAAATTTTTTGGAGTCAATTTTCGCTTGCAGCATGGTTTGGCTGGTTCGGCAGGGTTCAGCCATTGCGATGAGCGCTTCCGATTATCGTACATGATCCACTTTTCATCACAGGTTCGATTTAAAATCCCTTCATTATTGTGCCGGTTGAGTAATGCAACGCAGCAGTCAACGCGCGTTTGTTGATTTACTTCACTCAATTCGTGAGGTACCCACCTTTCAAGCTTTTTCACCTTTCCAATTTGCTTCAAGTGGATTAAAACAGTTTTATCACTAACACCGCAGCCTACAGCTAACTCGGACGTGGTTTGAGATGGATCCGCTTCCACAATAGCCTTCAATTCTTCATTATCAACGTTGGTCTGAGGTCTGCAGGTCGAAATTTCCAGAACGAAAACGTTGGAACCAAAAACGCACTGTATTTTCTTTTGCGGCATCGTCGCCATACACATCATTAATACTTCGAGCCGTTTCTGCAGCACTGGTGCCACGGTGGAACTCGTACTCGTAAATAACGCGATATTTCAAGTTTTCCATTTTGTAAACTAAGTGACGCAAAGAAAAAAAAACAATTAAGGAAAAAAACAAATGAATTACTATTTTCAAAACACAAATACATGAGTAAATTTCTGTATAAATTTGAAACGAAAGAGAAGATATTTGAGATCAAAGTTGCCAGTACGGAAAAACGCCAATTTCATTTGTAAAGACTTAATAAAAGCCCAAATTGTTTGAATGTAATTAGTATTCTGAATATAGAAACAATCATTACTTTGCCAAAAATGTAGGTTTAAACTTGGGCCGAAATTTAATGGAATTACAATAAGATGACTTTAAATTTAAGAATTTTTATAAAATTGTCAATAGTAATTTTATTGTTAAAAAATAAAAATGTGTAATATCTTAAATATATTTTCATGTTCATAATATTTTTTTGTTGTTTTAACATCTTGCTTGGTCCTTAATTCTGTTGTTTTAATTTATAGAAGTAGATTTTTTAATGCAATAATTATTTTGTGCGTAAATGCTATGAGCGAGTTGGTACTTTTTTATGTACATTTGTGTTCCGTGTACCAAATTGTAACACGATTCTTCCAGAGTTGTTTTATGTTAATTCAACGGAAACGTATTATTAAACGAAATTTCATTAATTCTCCAGTCAGAAGGCTACAAAGGCTTGCAAATAAATTCAATTCTTTACATAGGTAGGTAAAACGGCTAGAAACATTCAAACAAGGGTGGTCGAACACTTGAGATGTCTAAACAGTGTAGGTTTTTCAGAATTCGCCTCCCACCAGCTAATAGATAAAAATCACTCATTTAATAAAGCTTCCGGGATAGATGTATTGCATAGAAATGGAATAGGTCTACGCCGTGATAATCTTGAAGCCCTTGAAATAAAAAAGGCATTAAAAATAAATAACCAATTTACTTAAGGCGAGACACAATCTCGCTCATCGAGGTTTTGCCCGAGACTCACATTTTAATTTATTTCAGCGAAATTATAATTGAATAAAAAAATAAAATCTCATGCCGCACAAGGGATGCGAGTAATTTATATTTTAGATTAATAAAAACAGTATGTCACCATCAGTTTTTTTTAACGTACAACGCCTTTAAAAAATTGTAATACGTTGTACTACTACAACTGTTGCGTTAAGATCAATTTGATTTTTCTATGCGATGAATTCATGTCTTCCGTGGTGTTTAATCTCAATACATTTTAGATTTTATTAATATGTTCATCAGAAATAATTAAAATCTACCACTCGGAAATGTTGAATTTCTGGCCTGATTTGAGAAACCCAACCGTAGTTATGCAAACATCGCACCGCCCGCCGCCATTTTTATGTGCACCCGTCGAAGCACTTAAGCCGTTCTAATTCAGTCGTCGATGGAGTGTCGGCGAATAAGGTCGTTTCGTCCCGGCCCGACGCTACCGTGATTTTTTACGTAATTATTGTATTTAATCAACCGAATACTTTTAAAATCTGTTAGTGAAATCTTTGGTTTATTTTAAATTTAACTCCTTCTACTAGTAAGTAAAGTAATTTTTCTATGTTTCCACAATTTAAAAGAATATTATTTTTTTAGTTCTAATCTCAATTTAAAATACACACAGTGGTGAAGTTTCAGAGAAATATGGACAATAATTTAAAGTTTATTTTGAAAACCTATTTTTTCAATTCATAAGTTTCTTTGCAATATAGTGTCACCAGTAAAAACAATTATAGTAGTAGAACTTTGTTGCTCAAACATAATGTATAATTAGGTAATCATAAATAATGTATGTATGTATATTGTTTTACAAATTATTTATAATATTATGTAGCTGTACGCCACAGCATTTTTGGAAGTGGAATATTTTCATCAGTTTATTTATTTTTTTATTAGCTTTATTTTTTTTACATTTTCAGTTCAGTTCAGTCGTATATTTACGAAAGCATACTCCGTGAAGAGTCAATTGTGGTTTGGAGAAACAAAACTTTAAGATCGCCATTTTGGATTTTAATTTGGAAGTATACCTGACCTCCGTGGTCGAGCGATTAATATCCTCGACAACGATTCCAGAGGTCGCGTTTTCAAACCCCAGCGTGAGTAAATACATTTTATTTGATATGATATTAAGGGTGTGATATTTAACTTTTTTTTATAAGTATACTCAAGATTTCGATAGTTTGTGCATCATTCGTGAAATCTGGTTCAATGAACTCAAATTTGTTTTGAATTAAGTTGTCGTTTACAAAATATGAAATGATTGTAATTACCTAACATGTAAAAAAAATTAAGAGAAATTATATTCTTTAAATTTCTAAATTGGAACTGATTTTTCAGGAATTCGGACTATTCCGTGATTTTTCACGGTTCTGCGCTAGTGTAAGATAATATACAAGGTAACCGTTGTAAAATTTTTAAATCCTAAAGTTTTTTACGAAAAAATTTATACATTTTTTTCATGCAAAGATTTGTTACCTTAAATCATTCTAATTTTGAAACAGTTCTTCGTATTTTTAAAGTGTACAATCAAGTAGATTTTGAGATTATTTATTGTAGATAGAGTTGCATAATTACCTCCCCAAGGTACTGTATTCAATTAGTAAAAATGATTTTCGAATTCACAAGTCAAGATAAATCTCATGGCTAATACACACGTATATTTCAGTAAAATATGGGAAATAACAGGACAAAAGGAATATCCAAAAGAAGATTACGGCAGCGAGGAAAACGACTTTTGAAATGGAGAAGGTTAGTAATAAATATTGCATTATTTATTTTGAATTCGAATTTTGTGCGCTTTAATTAACCCATAGCCTGTATTTATGTATACTTATGTGTTTCTCATTACAGTCAAAATCCCGCGGGACATTATCAGGACAATATCGCATCTAATAAAGAAAATAAGCCCATTTTGTTTAACTCTATATCTTCACACAACATGGTAATTTTTTCATAAGTTTCAAAGATTAAATAATATTACATTTATGGGATTAAATGAGTGTCATAAAAAAATACTGCAAAAACCGATTTTATTTTTTCAGCATGGACCAGAGATGAATGAACCTGAAATTATTCGCTCCTGTTCTCTATTTGCTGGTTCTAGTTCTTACGGCACTGACTTGAAGGCCATTTCCAACCCAAACCTTGAAGTAAGAACACTTTATTTGTTATCATAGTGTAAATTTGTTAACAAAATGAAAATAAGACTAACCCATTACTAGTAATCAACTACCGCGGTGGCTCTTTGTTAGTTTCGTCAGAAATTCAAGAAGGCAGCCGAATTTTTTAATCGAGTTTGATGTTCGGTTTTGTGTTCCAATATATTTTCAATACATTTACTATAATTACCGTACTTACTTACACGCAAAGCTTACAAAAAGTATCCTCTTTCAGAATAAACAAGAGATTGTTCCAGAAACGAACGCTTGGAATTCAACAACTTTCGGTCTTAGCACTTGTGATATTGACGTTGATCCCTGCTCAATTCCATATGAGGTATGTAAAAACTAATTATTGAGAAGCATAGTTGTATACTACATAAACTGCTAAATAATAAAATAGATAGTCCTGAATTGCTATCCGACATCGGTTTAAATGTCCCGATGAGGCGCACCAGGCACACTCCCCTTTTTCATTATGTAGAAGCTAACAACACTAATGTAGTAGGTAACTCACCAATTACTCGTGCAATCACAACTTATACCCACAACGAAAATTTACTACTCTTAGATATTTTTCATGATTCCTTACAAACATATAAATTAATTTATTAAATTTCTTTGCGTGATATAAACTATTATAAATTATTTAAAAAACTACGGCTTAAAAAAAGTATCTTCTTTCAGGATAAACAAGAGATTGTTCCAGAAACAAACGCCTGGAATTCACCAAATTTCGGTCTTAGCACTCATGATATTGACGTTGATCCCTGCTCAATTCCATATGAGGTATGTAAAAACAAATTATTGAGAAACAAAGTGTATGCGATTGTTTTATTTGCACTTCTATTTACAGTATACTATTAATTAAAATATTGAAGACTTACAAAACGTTCTATGATCACTTCACACTGGATTTTTTTTTCTTTCAGGTCGAAGTTTGTCAACCGCTAAAGACTGAGATGCAGATTGAAGGCCGTAGATTGATTAACGTAGATATGTTTATAAAAAAACTCAAAATATATAGTCAACATTGCGAAAAATTTGGATGTAGTCTAAGTAATTTAGAAATAGTGAACGAAAAAAGAACTGGTCTCATATCTAAATTCACAATTAAATGCAATTTTTGCAATTTTCAAAAGATCCTTTCGACTGATGACGATTGTGCATCTTTGGATATCAATAGGAGTGCGGTATCTGGAATTATGGCAATTGGCGGGGGAGAGTACCAGTTGGAGGAATTTTTAGCTGCAGTTGACGTACCAACAATGTCTTCAAAACTGTATTCGAGAATACATTCAGAAGTATCGCAGAATTGGCAAGAAACTTCTATTGACTGTATGGCGTTGGCAGCCGCCGAAGAAAGGGATGCGGCATTAAAAGAAGGAAGAGTAAACAAAAATGGAACTGCCATGATTGACGTTATTGCAGATGGATGCTGGGGAAAGAGATCGTATAGAACAAATTATTCCTCTTTGTCAGGAGCAGCGGCAATTATAGGAAAGAAATTTGGAAAAGTATTATTTATGTCTGTTCGCAACAAATATTGTTGTATTTGCGCTAGGGCAGAAAAAAAAGCCACTTTACCTAAAGAACATGTATGTTTTAAAAATTATACAGGCTCTTCAAGTGGCATGGAGTCAGACATTCTTCTAGAGGGTTTTAAAGAGTCGGTTAAGGAATATAATTTAATTTACGCTCGCTTGGTATCCGATGGTGACTCCAGCACGTATTCTAAAATACTACAAGCCCGACCCTACTCGGACAATACTGTAGAAAAGATCGAATGTAGGAATCATGTGTTAAGAAACTTTTGTACAAAACTACGTTCTCTTGTCTCTGATACAAAATATCCCAAAAATTTGAGAAAACTTTTAACGATTGCTAATATTATGTCTCTCCGTAAGGCTGTTACCTGTTCGATTAAATATAATAAACATTCTGATATTCCCTTGTCAAAAAAAATAGAAAATTTGCATAAGGACATTTTAAATTCTCCGTATCACGTTTTCGGAAACCATAACAAGTGTAGGGATTATTTTTGCTCTGCAGAAAAGACGGGTGACTCTGACTTATTGAAGATGCTAAAAGGAAGCCCCCTGTGGCTCAGAATCATTTTGATAACATCTTCCGTTGGTGCGCATGCACGTAGTCTCATACACGATGTTGACAGTAATATCGTTGAAAGATTTAACGGAATAATCGCGAAATTCATAGGTGGCAAGAGAATAAATTTTTCAATGAGGCAGTCCTATGAGGCACGATGCCATGGTGCTGTGGTGTCTTGTAACACAAGAGCTCCGTTGTGCAATTTACAAAAATCTTTTTTTCATAACCCTACTAGACATATAAAAAGTCTTGAAGCCAAACGTCAAAAGAGAGCTTTAACACTAGAAAGACCGGAGCCTTCATTTTGACGGCAGCCCGAAGTAAAATGACCATATAATGCTTAATAATTATTGTATTGGTGTGATTTTTTTTTACATTTCATGATTTATGGTTTAACAACTATGGTGAAAAAAACAGGTACGTGTCTTAATTACTTTTTGAGATATATAGACTTATACCTACAAAGACCGCCGCCGTCAATGTGACGGTTTGAGCCATAATGCTGAATTTGTTTACAACCTGCTTTACCCAAGTTAACAATATACCCATTCCTCCGCGTTTATGATAGTACTATTATGTCTGTCTTTTTTATTTCGGTATCGTGTACCATTCGAACTCGATCTGTATGTTGATTGGTCAATATCACATAATTTACAAGAATACCCAAAAAATATAACTCGCCCAAATTTATTTTATGGCTTGTTGGAGAAGGACAAAGTATACAAATACCAGAGTTGATCCAGCTGTGTTTGCTTCTGAAGAACTGACAGAATCATTTATGGATAACCAACACGTCTGCTATAGGTCACCCCAAGAGGTTTGCTATGTTTTGTGACTTAGCAGGGGTGCCCGGGTTCATGGGGTTAGGTTTGTCCGGATCTTGGGAGCGGATGCGTCTGCCAAACAACTGCGTGGCAGGCCAGTTCAGCAGAGAACGGTTGAGGGTGATCTTTTGACCTCGCCAGCAGGAGTCTCAGAACAATGCTTTGCACCGCAGTGGTGGGGACAGATTTATACGTCCGCCACTCTTGAACACACTGAACCCCAGTTTTCCACCCACCCCTCACCTCATTTCCTACCCGGAACCTATTATTCTTCCTTTTCCTATAGGTACCCTCCACCCAGCCCCAGCATCCCAAAAGATGACAAATGCCCTGAGAGGAATTATTTTCCTTAGGGCTTTTTTGTGGACCTAATGTAAACGAAAAAGAAAAGAAACCGGAAAATAAAACTTCTGAAAGACGACAGTGCCAAATTAATAAAAATATAATAAAAACCAAATAAATGACACGTGTGATAATTGTAATTGTAAAAGAAGATTTTATAAAAAACGTAACAATTCGATATTGTATAAACATAACACATGCTTGTACTAAAATTACAGCATTTTGCACTCCCATGTTTTTTTCCAGGAAGCCCCGAGGGAAAAAACCCTTAAAGCCTATGTCATCTTTGGGGATGCTGTGTGCATTTATGTCTGCATTTGTGTTTTTAGGGAAAGGAAGTTCGAAAGGAAAAAAGTGTGAGAGATGAATAGGTTAAATTCGTAAATGTATCCAGGAGTGACGGACGAATGAATCCATCCCTCCCACTGCGGTGCAAGGCGACGGCATGAGAAAGGTCCTGCAGGAGAGGATAAGATAAGTGTCTCCCTCAACAAGTGTTTCCCGACTTGGTCCGCTACGCAGTAGGTGGGCAAACGTATTCGCCACCTAGACTCAGACAAACCTCACCCAATGAACCCGGACACCCCTGCTAAGTCACTAAACGTAGCGAACCACTTAGAGTGTCCTTTGGCAGAGGTGTTGGTTATGCAATAAATGGTTCCCGGGGCAGCGGTACCCATATCCGCCTCCCAATTTGAAAAAAGTGATCAGCCGTCAAAGTGACGGTCGTGGTCTTTATAGGTATGGAGTAGTACCCGGTCTTTCTAGTGTTAAATAGACAACGGTACATGAGGAAAAAGAATCGCGTTCTTCAACAAATTTCTAAAAATGAAGAGATTCATGGTATTAATGTCAGGCAACCAGATATGCTACCAGAATGTTTTGAAAAGAGCAAAAAAGAATTTCTTCTGAATTTAAACGAAAACATTATAAATTCCGATGAAGATTCCGGTGAATGGTTGCAGCTGAGACGGAATATGTTGACGGCATCCATATTCGGAAACGTAATCAAAAGAAGGGAAGATATTAGCTGCGGGCCTCTTGTGAAAAACTTGCTAAGCCCAAAATGTTTGTTAAATGTAGCTTCTATTCGGCATGGAATTGTCAATGAAAGAGTGACTCTTCAACAGCTCTCCGTTCAAGAAAATGTGGTAATTAATCCTTGCGGACTGTACATTGATTTGGAATACCCTTTTTTCGGCGCTTCACCGGACGGCATTACTGATGATATGGTTGTGGAAGTAAAATGTCCAATAACGGCATTTAAAATGGGATTAGACGAAGCTGTACGTAAGAGAAAGGTTACTTTTTGGAAATTAGTGAAAGGCCAGCTAGTCATCAATAAACAACACTCGTGGTATTACCAAATCCAAGGGCAACTACGTATCACAGGCAAAGAAATGTGTTTGTTCGGCCTTTGGACCGGAAAAGAAAACACAATGAAAGTTGAATACATCAGAAAGGACCCTGAATTTTGGAAAGTAAATATGGAAAATAAGTTGATACGATTTTATATGGAGTGTCTACTACCTGAACTCCTTGATTCACGTTTAATGAGAAGTATGCCAATCAAAGAACCTCAATATATTGTTGAAGCTATGCAATCGAGCCGACTTCGAAAAAGTAAGATACGCAATACCAAGACACGAAAATTATTGACACCCATTACGACACTAACACAAAGCCAACCAAATGACTGTGAAATGCTACATGTGAACGCAGATCATTTAAGCTTTCAAAACGAAGCAAAAAGTTCACAAGCAATAACTATCAATCCAGTACAATCTGATCTCGGCGCAATTGATTTGATCATGGATTTTAACAGTTTTTAGGCAGCATCTGCAAACAAAATTTATAGAAATAAATTTACATATCTATTATAAATTTACATATCTATTATTATCATTTATTTTCCGTAAGAATGCTTTTTTCTAAATGCATACTATACAATACTATAACGTATAATTACATTATCTTGGTTACAACATATGACTTATTTTTTATTATAGCGACTATATTAAAAATTTTACATACAAAATACAATGGTGAAATTAAGTATAAAATATTGTATTTCTTAGTCCTCCTCACTAGGAGGTCCTGTGCCGAGGCGGACTAAAGTTATTTAAATATAGTGCATTTGTCTTCTATATCGTTTTTAGCGTCTTCGCTAGGGTTTTCTCATTGACCTCTTTAAGCCATATTTTTATTCTTGATTTGTATTCAATTGGATTTTTTATTAGTTTTATGTCTTGGGGAAGGATGTTATGGATTTTTGTTGCAAAGTATGTATAGTTTCTTTGTCCAAATGTGGGTTTATAACTTGGAATATTTTTTATATCATTTTTATTCGATCAAGTGTTATGCATACACGGTCTCGTAGAGGATTCATTATTTTTGAAGAGCTTCAATAATATATTTTTGGCATATATTTGCTGTACATTTGGTACGTCAAAGTTATGGAAAATTTCAATTGAAGGCGTTCTAATTGGTACTTTCAATATGGTCTTTATGATTCCTTTTTGAATCGTATTCAGGCTGTGTAGGTACGTATTTATAGCAGATCCCCATGCTATGATTCCATATTCAATTCGAGAATGACATAACGCGTAGTAGACCTTTTTCATATCCTTTTTATTTAACACGTTTCTTAGATTTTTAAAGAAATATATAAGGCTTGTGAGTTTTTCCGTAATACCTTTGATGTGTAGGTCCATTCTAAGATTTTCGTCAATTATTGCTCCGAGATATTTTATGTTTTGTGTTTTTTCGCTGACGGGGCAGTAACATTGTATATTATTTCCATGGCATTCTTGTAATTTTAGTTCTAGTTATTTTATTGGTTGGCCCCTTGAGTTCATTGAAAATGTTATATATTTTGTTTTGCTTATATTAAGGGTAAGCGAGTTGATTTTAAGCCAATTTTGAAGTGCACTAAGCCATTTTTCAGCCTCTTTAAATGTATCCGTCCAATTTTCTTCTTGAAATAATAAAACAGTATCATCAGCAAAACTGATTATGTTTCCTTTAATGGTAATGTTAGTTAAATCGTTGATGAGGAACGCCATAGTTTAGAGATAGAAGTTTGCTCTTTTGTTTGCCAATTTGTACTTGTTGTTCTCGCCCTGTTATATATGACTCCAATAAGTTCATTGTTGATTCGGCCATTCCTATTTTTTTTTAGTTTTGTTAGTAATATTTTATGGTCTATTGTGTCAAAAGCTTTTTGAAGATCTATGAATAAAGCTAAACATTTTTCTCATCATCTATGTTTTTTATGGCCATGCTTGTTAGATTTTCTATGGCATCATTGGTGCTCAGATTTTCTCTAAAACCATACTGGGATGGTGATAATAATTTGTTTTGTTCAAGAAATTGAACAATTTGCTTCTTCATTACTGTTTCCAAGGAAAAGAGCTTAAGAGACTTATGGGTCGGTAATTATACATATCTTTTTTGTTACCACTTTTATGTATGGGTATAACTGTAGCTATTTTAAGGCATGAAGGGAATACATTTGTAGATATAAACAGATTAACCAAGTATGTCAATGGGAAGGTCAGTTCATACTAATATAAATACTTACACCTAATATAAATGTCTCTACCATTACTTACTTGGCATGAAGAATTAAGGTAAGCCATGTAAATACATCGTTTTAAAGCTAATTAAATTTGTCATAACTTTGTAAATTTTTTTCAAATTCCCTCCGCTAAAAAAAATACAACCTCAAAATAAATTTTCGAAGATATATTTTTTTACAACAATCCCATTATTGTCTAAACTGTGGCAGTTAAAAAAGTTTTATAAGAAGTTTATTGGTGGAATTTTTTTCAGATTATTGTTATATATACTAAATTGTACGTCACTGCACACGCAAAAATCTATTTAAAATTATTTTCCCGTACCAGTTTGAAGATGACCGTAACTGGTCCAGTCTGTAAAATAAAAGTTAAACGAACTGAAAAATTATTTTATTTTAAACCTCATTTCTATGAAATTCCACAAAATATATATGTGATACCAGTTACCAATATTTTACAAAATATTTATCGTAAATGAATTACGTCATAAAAAAATATTTTAATTCAGATTTCATTGGCCCTTTTTTTACAAGAGCTCCACACAGGAGGCCCTGAGGAACATAATTTCCCTCAGGGCCTATGTCATCTTTGAGGATGCTGTGTGGAGGGTTTTTTAAGGAAAGGAAGGAGAGGAGAGTTCTGGGAAGGAAAAGGGTTTAAGGGGTGGGTAGGAATCTCGAGTTCAGTATGTCCTGGTCATCTGTCTCCAAGACCTAGACAAACCTCACCCCATGAACCCGGGCACCCCTGCTAAATCAACAAACGTAGTGAACCACTTGGGGTGACCTATGGCAGAGGTGTTGGTTATCCAATAAAGGTTCCCGGGGCGGCGGTACCCATTCCCGCTTCCCAAATTAAATTGTGGTATATTTACAATAAACAAATTTAAATAACCTAAGGAAGAAAATGTGATTTACGATTACTTGAGATCTCTAATTGTTGTAGTAGGTACCGCCAATTTGCGAAAACCATGTAAATTATTTAATTACCTAATTACTGCTCACAATAATGTTTATTGTTACAAGTGTAAAAAAATATTTCGCTAAAATTTACTTAAATTTGTCCAAGTTAAATTGAGAACTGTCTCACTGTGCAATATTTAGAACAATGCTGGCTGTCAATCACCCGTGCCCGGACCATTTAGGCGGTAACCCCCAGTCTAGCCACGCCTGTGGCTCCGCCTGTAATGGATTTTTTCGTGGGATTGTATACCATCTTTTAGCAATTAGATTTGTCTAACACCCCGATCTTTAAAATATTTCCATTATCCCCGCCCACGTTCACCCCTACCTCTTAGGCACCTCCTTCCTCGCCCCCACCTATGTTGATGGTCAGGGAGACACCTCTTCTAATTTTCTTATAAATACCATGTTTTTCTGTATTGTGTTCAAAATATTTTTATTCACCCCTGAGGAAGATTCAGGACGAACCGAAACCGGTTGGATTAAGAGATAATAAAGTGGAATTGAAACAAAGTTATTTAATTGTGTTTATTATACACCAGGTACCAGGGAAAGTAAACAAACAATTAGGTAAAAAAGTTAATTTAATTGAGATAAATTTGAATAGTAAAATTATGTACTGGAAAAGACATTTTGATAAATTGTCAAAGTTATGTGTAGCTAGGGATAGTGACCATAATAATTCTGTCGCGTCTGAGACAAGGCGACAGTCGTATGATGACTACGATGTCTCCAGCCTTGTGCCGGATGACAATCTAATGGGTACTTCTCCACTTCTCCTTTTACTTGAAACTGGAAAGAACGATTACAACCACGGACACACAGATGAGTCAACATATGTTAACATGATAACATATTGTAAATAATGAATGCATGTATTGTAAATGTTATTTCATCATCATGTTGTGTAACTGTCTTCGTATTTAAGTGTGGAGGGATGTGGTGAACGTATGTCTTGCAGTATGAAAGAGACATGTGTGTACGAGTGTGACAGCATGAGGAACATATAAAAGGGTGTGATTGCTGTCCATTGTTCTCTTTGCCTTCAGACTTCCTACGAAGCACCTGTGTACAGAATCTCGCAATTACCCACGTATTATTATTGCAATCTCATTCTATACCTACTGAGATCATCACCATCTGAGAAATCTGGATCCACCACAAGGAGTCCAGCAGTCATAATGATAACCGGCCATGGTCATCACAGTTATGAAGGAACTGACACTTGTATATCGACGTGTTGTTATTGAATCAACTGCCGGCCGAGACGTGGAGCATATTTTATAATATATTCTCTACTGGATCCGTAGTATTTTCCAAATTAGAATTAATTTATAATTTCTCTTTAGAGAACGTAAATATCTGCAGTAGGAAGACAAAAAAGGTTTTCTTTATCGATAATGGATGCGTAGGTGCTGGATACGCGCCATAAATATATTTGGATCCATTTTCTTAATCAATTAATAATTTATGCTATGAGACCATGAGGGCGCCATCTGTGGTTTTTGTATTGTATTGAATTTACCTGTGTGACTTGAAATTCAGTGTATCCATTAGGCTTGTTGAAAAAATATCGATATATCGATATTTTTAATTCAAAATATCGATATTTTGATCCGATATATCGATATTAAATATCCACTATCGAAAATTGTATCAAAAACGATATTTTTGTATATTTATGTAACGAAAGTCACTAGAATCCAAAACCGTATAGGAACGAACGGAAAAAGTAACTGTATCGGGTTCGTGACATCTAGCGGTTGAAATTTTAACTATTAATAGCTTACAATACTATCTCATATGTGTAGGTAAGTGCATAGAAATGTATGATATTTTCGGCCATTTTGACTAAGTCATTCCCATAGCGCCTCCCACACGCACACTTTGGAGCGACGGAGTCCCGCGTCACTTCAGGCCGCCGCACAATGGTTTTACTAATATGAGAGCGTCGAAAACAAATCGAAATTTCAAATTAATTGCAGGGACCATTAAATTTTGTTTCTATATCTTGACATCACATACCAGCGCGTCTTTCCCCCTATTACCGAACTCAGCAAAACGTTTCGTCGCTGCGTAACACGTCAGCAAAGATTGACTTCCCGAGCAGTCAGGACGTTCGTGTGACAGTACAACGTTTTTTATATAACATTTAGGGACTAATAACTTTTTACACCGCTTGCTGGCAAACTTTTTTTCAACGTGGATCCAATACCTTTAGGTGTGTATTAAAGATTTTAAGTTTATTTTTTCATTTACTAATGCGACAAATTTGGGATATGAAAAAAAAAAACATCTCGTGAATTAAAAAAAAAATACGAAGATTTCTGGAATACTTAAGATTAAGGATAAATACTGGTTTGCCTGATACAATAAAAAGGTTTAAAAATATTAGTCAGAAGATAGCTTTTTAGTTTTTTAATATTTTTGTAATTATTGTCTAATAAAAATAAATACTGTTAAAAATACAATAATTTTTATTGAGATTTTTGTACATTTAAATAATACACATTGTGTATAAAAATTACCATTGATCATATTGAGCTGAATACACTATTATTTTAAAAACGCAAAATCTTTGGAAAATTTTACCGATATACCGATATTTTTTCCTCGATATATCGATATATCGATATTTTTTCCTCGATATATCGACGTCGATATTGATATTTTAATAAATATCGAAATATCGATATTTTTTTCACTTTCGACATCCCTACTCTGGGTGACCTATGCTATTTTACCAAATCCAAACGTTTTTTAGAGTGAAGAAAGAGAGATTGTCTTTTTTTTTTATTCATCATATAACTTTTTATACAGTTTTTACAGGTGATTCGACTACCACGCTAGGCACATGCCCGTATTATGGTAGTCGGATTTTGAATAAATAAATAATTATGTTTGATATAAATAAATGCATGAATTGTTATAGGTTAATATATAGGTTAGTTAGGTACAATGTATAACAACGTCTACTATAACAACGTCTACTTTTAAGTGGTTTCTTAATTAAGTAGATAATATTTATATAATAATAAACATATAACTAAACTATTCTTATTGAAGGCTGCTGTTTCGCAATAAAATAGGTACATACATACATGATAAGTAGATAAATATATAATTAATTTACTTGTGGAGATGTTTAAAATAAGTCATCCATCCATTATTATGATAATTTTCAAAAGATTTTTTTTTATTTGAATGAAAGAAAAAATAATAGTAATAAAGCAAATGAATTTAACTTGTTAACTTCAGGCATTCTTTAAAATAGTTCCTCCCCTTTGTAAATAACCAATCCTGTACATTTATGATATAAGCTTATCAGTTTTCGATTTCCTAGTATCAAAACTCAGTGAGTTGAACATTTTGGGGGCAATATAGAACTGTCGCTGTGCGAAATTTGTTTTCGTTGTAGGAATTATACATTTTAGGTGTGACGAATACCGAGTGTGAATTTTTTTGTGTTTTTTCCATCGAATCGTTTTTCCATAAGAATATGAGAATGGTTTTTTTATGTATAATTGTCGAATGTCTAATACTGTGAATTTTTTGAACAGTGGCTCTGATCAGTAGCGTAGCGAGGGGGGGGCGGGGGGGGCGGACCGCCCCGGGTGCCACCCAAGGAAGGGGTGACACTCGAACGTGGAGAAAAAACTAACGAAAGTGCGAAATTGCCGTAAAAAATATTTTACATGTTAACACTGACTGTTATTTTGCTCTATGGCTTGGTTGGTCGGGGATTCCCGAAAATTGTTTTTTTTTGTTCCTAGCTCAGTCAGGGATTTCCCTGAAATATTCATTGTGTCATTCTTATTTCATTCGTATATTGTTATTAACGTAGACTCGTGAAGTGAATTGTTATCTATGGACTGACGTAAATTAGTGAAGAAGTTATTATTGTGTTAGCGTTTAAGGTTTATTAGTGCTGAAAGACCAGTTTGAAAACCATGGTAGGTAGGTGTGAATTTTTAGATACCGTTTTGTTGCGCATTAATAGTTACAATCGGGATAAGAAAAAGGTTTTTCATCACTGTGAGTTAGCAAGTGCCGTTTTGTTATTTTTTCGAGAATAAGTATAGTTGCAGACAGGACAAGAAATAGGGTTTTTTTCCACTGTCGGTAAACGTGTGATTTTTAGATTTCTCTTCATAGTTTTATTTTTTATTTTTTTTTTTTTTTTATACATGCATATATATTACAAAACATTACACAATGAAACTTTGCCTGTCCAACTGGGAAGGATACCCGTTTCAGGACAGCCAAATTGTATATTTAGTTCATAATATTACAAAGGAATGGAAATAGAAGTATATAAATGAAATAAAAATATAAGCAACAAGAATTTAGTAAAAAAATACAACCAACGAAAATTTAAAAGTAAGTGGTCAGAGGTTTGCAAAATTGCAACATTAACCATATTGTCTTTAACACCTAAGTACATTGACGTTAAGTATGTTTCGCTAGTGTCAAACCGATGTATCGATGGTACCTACCTCCTGTACCTCGCTCTGCCAGTTGCAGGAGTACGGAACCATCCAATTTTGAATTAAATATTTTATGTAAAAAAAAATTAACATTTTTTTTTAATGAAATTGCAAAGGCCTTACATTTAATTACATTAATAGTTTTCCAGGTTATTTTGGGGAACATTTGCAATTGCATAATTAGAATTAACACTTTTATACACCAACATATGACATAAGAATTTGAAATGCATTTATGACTATTTAATTTAATTTATGACTATTTAATTTAATTTAATAATTGCCGTTGGAACATGAAAAAGGTTTTTCTTCGCACTGAGTCAGCAACTGACTTCTTATGTATCCCTTTTGAGAACACGAACAGTTACGATCCGGACATGTAAAAGGTTTTTCTCTTCTGTGAAACGTACTGCGGATTTTTAAATCTTCCCTTTGAAAACTTGTATTACTGCAGTCGGGACATAAAAATAGTTTTTGTCCAGTATGGGTAAGCTTGTGCATTTTTAGATACCGTTTTGTAGCGCATGAATAGTTACAGTCGGGACAAGAAAAAGATTTTTCATTACTGTGAGATAGCAAGTGCCGTTTTAGTTATTTTTTTCAAGAATAAAAATAGTTGCAGTCAGGACATGAAATAGTTTTTTTTCCACTGTCGGTAAACATGTGATATTTAGATTTCTCTTCATAGCACATGAATAGTTGCAGTTGAAACATGAAAAAGATTTTTCTCCACACTGAGTCAGCAACTGACTTCATATGTATCCCTTTTGAGAACACGAATAGTTACAATCAGGGTTTGAAAAAGGTTTTTCTCTTCTGTGAAACGTACTGCAGATTTTTAAATCTTTACTTTGAAAACTTGTATGAATGCAGTCGGGACATGAAAAAGGTTTTTGTCCAGTATGGATAAGCATCTGAATTTTTAGATACCGTTTTGTAGCGCATGAATAGTTACAGTCGGGACAAGAAAAAGGTTTTTCATCACTGTGATTTAGCAAGTGCCGTTTTAGTTATTTTTTTCGAGAATAAGAATAGTTGCAGTCAGGACATGAAATAGGTTTTTTTCCACTGTCGGTAAAAGTGTGAATTTTAGATTTCTCTTCATAGCACATGAATAGTTGCAGTTGAAACATGAAAAAGATTTTTCTCCACACTGAGTCAGCTACTGACTTCTTATGTATCCCTTTTGAGAACACGAAGAGTTACAATTAGGATATGAAAAAGGTTTTTGTCTTCTGTAAATCAAACTGTGGACTTATGGAAACCTTTGTAAAATTACTTTCTCAGGGCCTCCTCAGTGAAGCTAATGTAAAACGAAATATGTGTTGTAAAACCAATTTAATACTGTCTTACCTTTAACACCTCAGGGGTTTTAAATTGTGGAGATCTGGAAGGAATGAAAGGCCGATAAAAATAATAATATTTTCCCAATTTGTTTACGAATTACAATTTAAAACAATAAAATAAACAATTTACGCATGGACCTATTGCGAGTTTGAAATCTCTTGTTTTATTTTTACCGCAAACGCGATTAAAACAAGAAAAGGGTATTTAAGCGACTTTCCAGTACTTTGCGCAATTTAATTGAGACTTTTATGTAAAAATAGTCAGTTGGGTGTTACGTAACGTTTAGTGGGAGGGAGGTGCAGAAAAATGTTACGGCGCGTTGCATGGGGGGAGTGAGGGTCAAAATTTTTCTAAAATTGCGTTACGTTATATTTGAACGCCCCCTTTACTATTTCACGATTGAAATTTTATCGTTACACTCTGAACACAAAACTGGTTTTAACCTAAATATTGATTATTATGTTTTCATGACAGCAAATTATTTTGTTCAGATTTTTGCAGCATATAAGAACTATAGACTCCACACGGAACTTTGTTATTTGTAGCTATATGGCTCGGTCGGACAGCATCCCCCAAAAATTCTGTTATTTTATTTTCGTTCCTAGCTCTTACTATTGATTTATTGGGGATTCCCGCGAAATATTCCTCGCTTTTCCCCTGCGTCATTCTCATTTCTTTCGTACATTGTGATTGACGGAAACTCGCGAAGGAAATTATCACCTATCGATTGTTGAAAAAACTGTTATTCTGTTAGTGTTTTAAAAGTGTTTTAATTTTGAGGATATCATTTTTTTTTTAACTAGCTAGAAATGTTTTTTATATTTTAGAAAGTCAAAATTCGCGTTTTGAATTTCTCAAAAAAAAAATTAATGGGGGGGGTGACACCGCGTTTTCCGCCCCGGGTGCCACCAATGCTAGCTACGCCACTGGCTCTGATGGATGTGATGGGCTACATTTGAATATTATCCTTAGCAGAAGTTTTTGAATTAGGACAATGGGATAAAGAATTGACATTGCACACCCTCCCCATCCCACAATACCATATGTAGCAATTGATTGAAAAAGTGCAAAGTAAACACATCTCAGTGTTGGTAGGTTAAGAATAGATCTGTGAGAGTAAAAATGTAGCATAATTTGCGAAGCCTTTTTGTTGTAGAATTGATGTGATGATTTACTTTTTGATAAAATATGGTGAGGCAACAGTTTAAATAATTAGGAAGAGTTTGAGGCCTTATAAGTTATACGTTGCCTTAGTTCATCAATAGCAAAATTTGGGAGAGTAAATAATACATGTAATAATAATAATAATACAACACGATGGGAAATAGAAAACAAGCAGCTGTCCTGACTGTGTCCATCTGTGATATACGCAATGCAACTTACTAGTGGGCTGAACACTCTCCGCATACTGCAAACATTCCTTCTTCACATTCGGAGGATTTCTATATCCGTATACGCCATTTCACCTGAGCCTTCTTCCTGCGACCATGATTCAGTCTTGATGGAAACACTCTCTGGGTTGGTAAGATCCATGGCACTACTGTGATGGCGTCCAGTTAATTCGTTTCAGTTTACATTCAATTCAAACCTTATATTCACTTGAAAATAAAACTACTCAAAATATTTTATGTACGGATTTTAAAGAGCATTTTATAAAGTACACAAAAAAGTAATTCAACCATACATATAAAACTAACAATACTTGACCATGACCATCACTTGACCATGAAATGAACAAGGTCCTACCTATTAATTTAATGATCTTGCCCTTTTTATATTATTCTAAATTAAATTTTCTCTCACACTTCAACACAATAAGAAGAAAAATCTTATAAATGCTTGGCTCTACTTAATTCCCGTGACTTGAGGAATATATCAACATTAGACATTTGTAGTCTTATTTATTTTAAATTCAAGTTTAATACAATTCTTTTATTTGGTCCCCCACTTTGTTTGGTCCCTCACTAGACCAAATTGCTTTTAAAATCCAACGAAAACAGCTCCATCAGAAATTCTGTTTAATCCTAGCGATAATATCAGAATTGAGTCCATTTGCTACTCGCTTGTACCTAGAGAGCACGCAGTTTTTAATACTTTCTGAATACCAGCAGATGTGTTTAACTGCCCTAAGTGTAGGGAATCCCGAAAACAACCCGAAAAAAAATCACAATTCACAATTGAAACGTTGCTCAAAAGTGACCAGAAATTAAATTACAACTATACCTTGAATAATTTTTTATTCTGCAATAAATGGTCGACTGCATCAATGAAACGACAAAAGATTGAACGCTCAGTTATGACTGGAAACAACCAATATTTTCTGCACAAATGGGACTAACAGAAAATATCATTACACAATACAATTATACGTTAAAGTAATTCATTTTCGTGTATTTAGCCGCACTGATATCAAAATTGACAAAATGACGTTGGTGTAGTTTTGTGTTGGTTGAAACCTTGTATGATTAATGAAGTAGGTATAAAGGTAATATTAACATTGGAAATATACCACTAAAGTAACAACGTAGGTTTATGAATGTAATGACGAAAACTAAAATGCACTTGTTGACGTCTATTATTGATTTAAAGTGTAAAAGTCAAAAGATGTTGTAATAATGAAATGTACTAACGAGAAATCGAGTTAAATATTTCACTCAAGATCAAGAATAGATACTTAAATGAACTAATCGTTCGGTTTTAAAGTGTGACAACGGCTGGTTGGTGTTGGGTAACTCAATATGTTATATTGCCAACACTATAAAAACTGAGCAACCAAGTGTTAAACGATATATTTTTACAATGAAAAAGTACCAATAAGGAGCTTAGTAGCTAATCAGTCAATATAACAAGACAAGAACCTACTCACTACAAGGTGAAGGCGGTGATTGAAGAAATGTCACTACGAAAGTAGATTACTTGAATTTCATAAATGTCGTCGTTATTGCAATGATTTTAAATAATATAAATTGAATACAATTATTGTGTAGTTTAAAGGATGTTACTATTAGAAAGGCGGAACAACAATGACTGCAGTGTGTGGGGAGAAAGTAAAGGAGACTGGCATTAATATACTGTCACCCACAGACTCACGGCCTAGACTGGAATGACTGGAATGCTGTTTGAAGTTTAGTTCAGTGTTGCCGTTGCGAAAATTATAAATTCAATATTGGAGACTCCAGATACTAATATCTACAGCCT
The DNA here is from genome assembly GCA_917880885.1 of Limnephilus marmoratus. Lineage (NCBI taxonomy): Eukaryota > Metazoa > Arthropoda > Insecta > Trichoptera > Limnephilidae > Limnephilus > Limnephilus marmoratus. The sequence goes on along the minus strand of OU862913.1, from coordinate 14,573,579 downwards.
CAGAGCCGGTTTTAGCACTACCAGCGCCCTGGGGCGAAATTTCCACGGCGCCCCCTAAGCAGTGGCGTAGCGTGCGTTTCGGCCACCCGAAAACCCGAGAAAAATTTTGCCCCCCCCCCCCCCTCCCTAACTTCTACAGGTGCTCCTTCCCCAGATTTTCAAGCGCTGACCGGGGGAGGGGGAAGGAGTAAGTATCCTATTTTTTATGCTGATTTTTATAACCCCATGTGTCGAGTACTCTTTCAATAAAATCATGCGTATAAATTCTACTACAAATTTATATATAACTGCTCTCAGAAATCGAGAATTGTATGTCTGTAATAGAATTCAGAACATCGGGGCGGACGAAAAATTCGCTGCCCCCTTATTAGGGTATTGAAAGCGGCGGGGGGGGGGGGGGGGGGGGGGTTGTATATGGAAATCCTCTTTTTTTATTACGACCTATTTATATACGAGCAGGATTTTTTTAATAATCACATTTGACGAGTATTCTTTCAACGAAAATCATGTTTTTAAATTCTACTCCTTAGTTGAGTGATTGAAATTGCGTTAGAGTCCCCAAATAATAGTAACACACGCAACAATCAATTTCTCAGAATTTTACAGCATTATGTAACTCAAATGTAAAGCTTCACTTGATGCAGCATGCATCTGCAACTCGTTATTTAATGTATCATTGTATGCTGAACACAAAACCCGTTTGTATGCGGTGAATTAAAACTACACTCAGAACACGAAAATATTTTGCTTTGATTCTGGCATTAAATAATTAGTCTGCAACTGAAGTTTTATAACTGCACATCGAAGAACAGAATGTTTTCTTTCGAAATGTGTCAGCAGATGAATCCAACTGGAATTTGACATTCTGTATTGGTTAAAATTAAATCTCTACCTTGCGAATTAAAACTACACTCGGAACATGAAAATGGTTTTTCTTTGATTCTGGCAGCACATACATAGTCTGTAAATAGAATATTATAACTTAATAAGAGGATATTTTCCTTCGAAATGTGTCAACAGATGAATCCAACAAATTTACATTCTTAACACAAAATTGGTTTGAATTAAGTCTGTATGCGGTGAATTAAAAGTACACTCAGAACATGAAAATGGTTTTCCTTTGATTCTGGCAGCACATACAGAGTCTGAAACTAGAATTTTATAACTGAACTTCGAATAAGATAATGATTTAGTTTGAATTGTGACAGCAGATGAATCCTCAAATGGAATTTTACATTCTGAAAACTGGTTTAACCCTTCGAATAATTAGAACCAAATATCTTTAAACTTTTGCCTGTCACTGCATGCGCACAAAATTTCCGGTTCTTCCCATGCATTTTAAAGTTCCCTTTTTGCTTTTTTTTATTCTTTGGCAAAAAACAAAATGGTTCTAAAATCTAGATAAAGTAATTTTTCCTATGTGCTTATTAACACATTATTGTTTCTAAATATAAAAATTTTGGCATTGGAAGTGTGAATTGGCTCAAAAGTACACGTCTCCGAATATTCGAATTAAAGTGCCTAAAATAAAATAAACCTAAGAATTTTAAATACAGATTTCTTTTCTTAAAAAAATGTAATAAAACTGTAGCTTAACTTTTTATCGCAATCACAAATTTATTTTAAAAATAAATATATTTTAAAAATAAATGTGTGGGATATAATTTCATAATTTTATTTTAAAATTAAATATGTGGGACAATTTGCGTCTCCTGCGATTAGACGGGTTAAATTAAATCTGTATTATTTGGCAAATTAAAACTACACTCAGAATATGAAAATGGTTTCTCTTTGATTCTGGCAGCACATACATAGTCTGCAACTAGAATTTTATATCTGCACTTCTAATAAAATAATGATATCTTTCGAAATGTATCAGCAGATGAATACACAACTGAAATTCATTCGTTAATACAATCTGAACACAATTCAGGTTTTAATTAAGAGTGAATCTGTTTGCAAGTTATCAGCTTTAATTAGTATCACTCTCATAAGATGCGTATGGTTTTGCTACGAATTGCGAAATTTGCAGTGTAAAAAAAATATAATTATTGATATTTTTAATAAATAATAAAAAACGAGTTAGATTCGTAAACGAAAGTATCGTAGAACATTTTCAAATAATGATTTGAATTGGTTTAAATTTAAATTTTTCCAAGATAATGTTATTATTTATTGTGAAAATTTACCGCCCCTCCATAAGAGTACCACCCGGGGTGGGCCGCCCCCCCCCCCCCCCTCCCTTCCACGTTACCCCACTGCCCCTAAGTACAATACAATTCCATACGAAAAAAGGCAATGAGTATAATGAAATAACCGTTTATAAAAAAAACCTTTTTATTTTAAAAAAATAATGAAATTTCACTTTTCTAGTCTTCCTATCGGCGAAATTGATAACCTAATAAAATTCTTTGATTAGGTTTTATCAAAATCGATGTTTTTAGCAATTTCATTTTCGATTGAAAAAGTTGCCAAGTTTGTCAATTTAGATTGAGATTTTGTCGATCGCAGATAGGTTTTTATCTTAAATGAATTGTTTCGTTGTTTGCTAGTTTTTTTTATGAAATGAGAATTAGAGAAATGTCGCCCTATATCATTCTTCGGATAATTATCAATGTGAGTTTGCACTAGGCCACGCTTAAAAATGTTAAAAAGAGATAGATAATGTGTTTCTCTGTGGTTGGGGATTCCCGGTAAATTTTATTGGGGATTCCCGGTAAATGAACTGCAGCAGTGCTCCGATCGAAGGGATTGTACACCACGTTCCAATTCTAGTGTTGCCACCATAACAATTTTTTTCCTAAATTTGAATTGAATTTACGATTAAGTAGACCTGGCTCAAAGAGCGAGGGATTAATATATAAAGGGGCGCCTGCGGCGCCTTTGGCGCCCCTTTCTGTCCGGCGCCCTGGGCGGTCGCCCAACCGCGCCCTACCCTAACGCCGCTACTGTACAGCCTGTATGTCTGACGAATATCTACAGCTCATATGTTGAACTAATATCTACGAACTTCAGAGTGTTGATTAATATCTACAGAGCTTAGGTTGAACTAATATCTACAGAGCATAGGTTGGACTAATCAGCTAAATGTGTCCAATAGTCCGATATTAGGGATTTTTACATACATACTTACATAAATTAAGTTTTTTAAACTGCATACGCAATATTACGTTATTCCAATATGCTATACACAATTGCAAATCCAACCTCTGCCAGTGCTGTAGATATTCGTCAACACTTTGGTTCTCATAGATATTAATCAACAGTTTGAGCTGTAGATATTCGTCAACACTTTGATTCTCATAGATATTAGTTCGATTTTTACAGTTTTTGGAATTCCTGTAGATATTAGTAGACGCCTCCATATTGGATGTATGAGGGTAGCTAGGACTCCGTGAAATAAGGATCGAGTAAATCCGCGATGAGACATCGATTGTGCCCATCGCTGGTTTGAAAATTTCTAAGTCTGTTTTAGTTTTAGCATTGCTCACTGTAATATTCTTTATTCTGTTGTGGCTCATTAGCCATTAGCCCACAATGTAATGAGTACAACGTAAGTTCTTGTTTATTGCGAATCATAACGTTAGGTTAAGTTATTAGAAGTAATATTGTATTGTAGCGACTGTTTACCAGAGCTCTATAATTAGGTTGTCGTCTGCCCGCGGTTGGCCGGCGCCGGCCTGCTGATCCGTACATTGCGCTGCTTCGTTCTTGAAACTTCGAAATACTCGAGCATCCCCGAACGAGCGCGGTGTGTGTGTTCCACGTATATACCATACACTACACTCACGAAATATGTTGCTTTTATAAAGTGCTTAAAACAGTTTTCAATGTGGTTGTTTGATTTTTTCATTAATTTCAGTTTGTTCCTAGCTACCTACGAGTTAAAATGCATAAAATTACATCTACGGTGAACAGTGCAGTTACCTTAGTAAGTGTCAGTAGGTACTTAGGTAGGTACATGGAAAATAAATCTTCAAAGAAATTCTTGTCTACGTACAACCTATTATCTATGCATAATCTCACTATATCTGAAGAGTCCAGTACACGTTGGGCCAACGCGCTCGGCCAAAGCGCTGGGCCAACGTGTACAGGGCTATTTTGTGTGTTTTTGGCGCTTGCGGCCAACGCTCGCCGACGATCCGATGGGTGTCGGTTTTTCGTGCACAAATCAAAGGAATTTGTCGCAAGCCACAAACAGCGTTCAGACGTTGGCCGAGCGCTCAGTTCATAAATACGCGTCGGCCGGGGCGGACGCTGTTTGTCGCGCTTAATTGTTCCAACGATCGTTTCACGAACATGGCGTCTTGGAGTATTGATGAAATGTTTAGGCTAATTGATTATTATCACAATAATAATACATATTTAGTTGTGATTTCATAGTAATGATAATCACACTAATATAATAATGAGGAATGATTTGTATTTTTGTAGTTTCTAACGAATAAACTCAAAACTACTGGATCGATTTCAAAAATATCAATACTCAAAATAATAATTCATATCAATATTGATGGGTTATTTAAACCTCCTGAAATATTACTGGACTGTTCTTTTTTTACATGAGCTTAACACAGGAGGCCCTGAGGAAAATAATTTCCCCCAGGTCCTATGCTATCTTTGGGGATGCTGTGTGGAGGGTTTTTTTTAAGGAAAGGAAGGAGAGGAGAGTTCTGGGAAAGAAAATGGTTTAAGTCGGACACATAATGATAATTCATATCAATATTGATGGGTTATTTAAACCTCTTGAAATATTATTGGACCGTTCTATGTGGTAATCTGTAAGTATAACTACCAAAAAAAAATTCAGTGTAATGATGATTGGAGTAGAATAGCAGATAATATGAATATTCTACTAACTGAATTTAAAAAAAAGAGTCATTAATGGCTAAATACAGAATACATCGCATCGCGCTGTACAAGTATATTGCGGCGGCTCCGCTGACGTCCATCTCCGTCTAGCGATCGACGCAGAATGCAGTGTTACCGAATCCAAAACTTCAAAATCGGGAGAATTTTCGCCTAAAAATCGGGAGAAATCGGGAGAAAACGGAAAAAATTTGAAGAAATCGGGAGATGACTAGAATTATTTTAGTAAAACTTCTCCCTTGTCAATAATTCGAATCCCTTTTATTATTGCGAAGCAGAACCTTAACAACAAACGAAAAACCCATAAGCTGCGCCGTCAATCCGATTACTGTAGATGTTGCCTGTGGAATAACGCAATTTTCCCTAACGTTCAACGGGGACTTATTTCACGTCTGGCAACTCAGCACGAAATTTTGTGAACTGTCACCCGTCACTTAACGAGACGCCAAATTCATTTAATACCTACTTTCTTTTAAAAGTGAACGACATTCATATAAGTAACAATCTTTTAATCAATAAGTAATAATTTTAATTTTATTAAGGAACCAATAAACCACCTCATGGGCTTTTTCAAAACACCTCTCACCTGGCGACAGATACTTGATAACGATACACTGTTTAGTAATCCTTTATCGAAATACCTACTAATATCTCAGTCTAATCATCAAAAACAAAAAGAAAGTGCATGGACCATATTAAAATTGTTATTGAAATTATTACGGTTATGAAATACTTATGAGTTATATTAGATTAAAATTTAACCATTAAACATTTTCATGTTCCGACTGCAACTATTCTTTTTCTTAAAATGAACATTTAAAAGTCCACAAGCCGTGTCATAGTGGAGAAAAACCCTTTTCGTGTTCTGACTGCAACTATTCATGTTCTTAAAAGTCACAATTTAATATTCACAATTCAATGTGGAGAAAAACCTTTTAATGTTCCGATTGCAACTATTCATGTTCTCAAAAGGAACATTTAAAAGTTCACAAGCCGTCTCACAGTGGAGAAAACTTTTTACATGTTCCGACTGCAACTATTCATGTTCTATAAAGTGACAATTTAAAATCCACAAGCCGTCTCACAGTGGAGAAAACCTTTTACATGTTCCGACTGCAACTATTCATGTCCTCGAAAGTGACAATTTTTATATCATCAACAAGCCGTCTCGCAGTGGAAAAAAACCTTTTGTATGTTCCGATTGCAATTATTTATGTGCTAAAAAGGAGACTTTAAAAACTCACAAGTGAACTCATAGTGGAGAAAAACCATTTTCATGTTCCGACTGCAACTATTCACGTTCTCAAAAGGAATATTTAAAAGTCCACAAGCCGTCTCACAGTGGAGAAAACCTTTTAAATGTTCCGTCTGCAACTATTAATGTTCTCGAAAGTGACAATTTAAAATCCACATGCTGACTCACTGTGGAGAAAAACCTTTCTTATGTTCCGACTGCAACTATTAATCTTCTCAAAAGGAACATTTAGAAGTCCACAAGCCGTCTCACAGTGAAAATAACCTTTTTCATATTCCGACTGCAACTATTCATGTTCTCAAAAGGAACATTTAAAAGTTCACAAGCCGTCTCACAGTGGAGAAAACCTTTTACATGTTCCAACTATTCATCTTCTCAAAAGGAACATTTAGAAGTCCACAAGCCGTCTCACAGTGAAAATAACCTTTTTCATATTCCGACTGCAACTATTCATGTTCTCAAACGGAACATTTTTTTTTTTATTTATCAAAAGTATACAATACAGAATATAGTATATTATATAAAGCATTGTACTCCCAGGAGTTAATAAACTCATTGCAGGAATGATACGCATTACATGAAACATATAGCTGTATGTATTAAATGGATATATGATGGGGACATACACAACATTATTATTTCAGAAAGTCATTAATAAGATGAAGTTTGAGCATGTTAGTTTGGGTCTTTTTACATTGACTTGCACATTTGATCTCGTTGGGTAGTTGATTATATTTTGTGTGAGCTATGTATTCTAGGGATCTTAGTCCATATTTTGTTGATTTGATTTTTGGTATATGAAGTTTGTTGTGATTTCTTGTGTTGTGTTGGTGTACGTCGCAATTGTAATAGAGTGTAGTGTTGGAATGTGCCGAGTGTTGAATTACTTGTAATATAGTTTTCGTTATTTCAAAAGTGGGAATGGTATTAAAAGGAAGTATTTGGGTGTTTCTGTAGATGTCTTTGACATGTGTGTCCCAAGGAAAACTGAAAATATTTCGCAGGGCTCTATTTTGGACGACTTGGACTTCTGAAATCATTTTTTTTGTAGCAAATCCACAGATTCCGGCGAGATATATTAGATGTGAGTGAATCATAGCATGGTAAATCGATTTTAATAGAGAGGGAGGAAGTAACCCGCGAAGTCTATATAAAACACCAGTTATAGGAGTAATTTTGGATAGAACATGTTTAAATTGGTGATTCCATGTGAGTTGTGAATCAATGAAAAGGCCAAGATATTTTGTAACATCAGCCCTTTCAAGGCGGTTATTATCAAGACTTATATTAAGACTTACATTTTTTTTATTTGCAAACAGTATGTAATGTGTTTTTTTTATGTTTAGGCTAAGTTTGTTTAATCGCAGCCAGTTTGCCAGGCAAGCTATATCCCTTTCCATTTCCTTTTCAAGTTCGTTTAAATCATTATTGTGATAAAGAATCACTGTGTCATCTGCATAGAGTTGTATTGTACCCTTAAGTCCCTATTTAGCAATATCATTTATATATATTAAAAATAGTAATGGTCCAAGTACGGAGCCCTGAGGCACGCCACATTTTATGGTTCCCATGCTGCTTGTCCCTTTTCCAACAAAGGTCTGACAGTGTCGGTTAGAGAGGTAGCTACACAGTAACTTCAGGGGAGTGCCTACTATGCCTAGGTGTTCTAGCTTCTTTAGTAGTATCCCATGGTCAACCGTATCGAAAGCCTTTTTAAATCTATAAATAAGCCTGCAGCATGCTTACCCTGGTCTATATGCTTTTGGAGTGCGTATACAAAATCGAAGGCAGCACATTTTGTGTTAGATTGGTTTCTGAATCCATACTGTTGGGATGCGAGTAAATTGTTTGATAAGAGATATTTAGTGAGCCTAAGCTTAATAACCTTTTCAAAAACTTTAGAGACGACAGAGAGGATGGATATAGGACGATAATTAGAAGGATTTTTTTGCAATCATCTTTGTAAATCGGAATTATTTTTGCTATCTTTAGTTGATCTGGGAAGATTCCACTATCCAGGGATTGATTAATAAGAAAAACAAGGTGGTCAGCTAATATATCTTTGCAAAAGTTCAGGTACACTGGTGTAATTCCATCTAAACCTGGAGATGCATTAGACTTTAGTTGAGAGATGATACTGAGAACTTCTGTTTTATTTGTTTTGGCCATATATAAGGACTGGTTTGCTTTTTGATCCGTGTTTATAGTGATAGAATCATCTGGATATGATGCAATTGTAGCTGCTAAGTTTTCCCCAACTGATATAAAGAAGTTGTTAAAAGTTGAAGCTATCTGTGTTGGGCATGTTATTTCTTCATTCTTAATGAGAAGACATTCAATTTCATTTTTCTGGGGTGTCGAGCTATTTGTTAGAATTGCATTTATTATTTTCCATGTCTGTCGCGGATTACGCAGGTTTTCCTTAAATAGAGTCGTGTAGTATTTGGTTTTAGCATATCTTCTATAGTTGGTAACTTGATTTCTTGTTTTATTTCTCAGTGCTGTGAGTGTATCACTTTGCTGATTTTTTTTCCAGAGGTTAAACGCATTGTTGCGCTGTTTGATAAGTGCATTTAATTTTGCATCAAACCATGGAGTATTACCCCTCCGTTGGTCTCCTATGCGTAACTCAGATTTATGTTGGGATGATTTTATTGCTGTTTTGATGTATTCATAAAAATTATTATAGTTTTCATTGGCATTACTGGTGGTTTCGTGTGGAAAGTTGTGGGATTCTAAATATGTTTTTAACATGTTTTTATCGGTTTTGGTGTTGTTTGAAAAAGAATGTTTTCTATTATTAGTGTGATGTTTCAAGCTGTTTTGGTAATCTAATATCAAAATGTTATGATCACTTAGGTAGGCGTCTATATTTGCAGTAGTTGAGGAAATATTTTGTCTGTTTGAGATGATATGGTATATTAGAGAGGTAGAGGTATCTGTTACTCGTGTAGGATAGGATGTGTTACATATGAAACAGTTGTACGAGTCTAGCGTGTTGATGTACTTAAGAGATGTATTATTTTTTTGAAGAATGTCAATGTTGAAGTCACCAAAGATAAGGGTATCATTTCTACAGTTATTTAAAATAGATTCAAGATACATTAAGAATTCGTTAATGTTTGAGGTAGGCTTTCTGTAGATAACATAAATATTTAAGCCCCGTTTATAATAGGAATAAGCCGTAAGAATAAGCCGGTGCCGTAATCTGTAAGCCGTAATATTTTAGAACGTCGTTTATAATTGGAATAGGAATAGAATAGAATACGCCCATAGAAAGCTATGTCAAATGTCAACTGTCAACCGAGAAGAGTATATTCGAATTCATATTGTTTTATTTAAATAATTATTAAAACGATAGATTCAGATGGATTCGTCAGACATTGTCGCGTGTGGAATGTTTTTGTCAATTCTGGGGCTGGCATATACTGCATATGGAGACGCACAGACGAAAAAAATAAGGAAAAAACGACGTTGGAGTTTCCGTCCCATTAATCAAAAAAGGAATAACACGGGACATTTCCATAATTTGGCCATTATTTTTTTGAATAGTAATAAATTTATTATATAATAAAATATATTAAAAATTTAGGAATAATAAAAAATTCTATATACATTAAAATATTAAGTTAAATGTGTTAAAGACATGAAGAATGTCAATAGTAGATATTCCATCAATACCATGCAGATACCATAGAGTATCGATCGAAAATACATAAATCTCAGCATATATCTAAGCTTTCTGTATGCCGTAACCGTAAAAGATAAAGTTGAACCATCTTTTCGGTTACGGAAAAAGTTAACGGCTTATTGCCATCTATTATAAACGGATACACAGGTTTCCTATCTTCCAACTTCTACGGCTTACGGCTTACGGCATACGGCTTACGGCTTATTCCTATTATAAACGGGCCTTTAACGGTTTAAAATTTCTATTACGGATATTAATTCCTAAGAAAGAATTTTCACTACAATGTTTTTCAATAGTTGTAGCATTTAGTGAATGGTGCGTGTAGAGAATCACCCCTCCTCCTCTTTCATTGGTGCGAGACGCAAATGCACTTTGGTAGCCGTCGATGTTGAAGAAGCACTCCTCACCATCTTCCAACCAGGTTTCGGATATTGCAAGTACGTGTACAGTGGGTTTGATGCTCTTTAAAGTTTCTTCAATCTCGTCAATTTTATTTCTGATACTTCTCGCGTTAAGATACATTATTCGAAGGCTATTTTTTATTGGCTTATAGTCTTCAATTTTCTCATATTTGTACTCAGTTATACTGGCCTGGGTCCCGGATGCTGTAGTTACAGTTGAGTTAGCCATAGTCAACTCTCTCCATTGTGCGTGACATCATTATGGTACGGTAGGGGCAGTCCCTATCGTTTGATCTGTGTTTTGGTGCCTCAATTTTGCCTTTGGCCATTTTAAAGCAGTTCCAGCAACGGAATTCTTCTTTTTGTTCCTTTTTTGTGCAGTCAGATGATTTGTGTTCACCAGCACAGTGTAGACAACGATCTTTTGATTCAGTACATCTCGCGGCGGAGTGACCGTATCCCATGCATTTATAGCACTGCATGATTGGGCAGCTGTCTTCGACTCGGACTCGCTGGAAACCTATATTTATTCTTTCTTGTTTTAACATAGCTGAATATACTTCTTTTTTGACGATCAGAATAACATTTCGTAGCCTATCGTTTTTCCTGTTGTTTGTGAATCTTAGAATTTTAATAGCTTCCTTATCATTTCCAGTGGCTTCGTAGATAGTATCATTTTGTTGCAAGATCATGTCTAATATTTCGGAATCTTGTGTTTCTTTTTCGATCCCCTTCAAGATAACATTAGGTCTAAGACGTTTGCCCTCATGAGCAACCAAGTTACCATTGGTCAGCCCTGGAATTGCTGTTAGGATCTTCTCGGCATCTGTCTTTTTAGGGCAGGTAATTATGACCTTGTTATTTTTGGCCTTTGTCATTCCACTGACACCCACTCTGAGGTCGGCTGGCTTGATAATATCCTTTATTGTTGTGGTGATGGATTCTGATGTTGCTTCTTGGTCTGATGAAGATACTATTACGGCATGTCTGGTGCGGTCTCCTCGATTCCCTACTGCCGAGGCGTAACTGAGTACGGGTTCTTTTTGAGCGTTGGCGCAGGCTGACATTTCCCTGCAGTGTCTTTCTTCCATCTTCAGTTGAGTTTCTGCATTCTGCACCTTTGTTTCCAGTAATTCGACTTCCAGAGCATGAAGTTGTTTTCCCAGTGTGGCTCCTTTCTCAATTATTTCCAGTAGAGATGAGATTATTGTGTCACGGACTTCTTTGGTTATGTTATTTCTGAGAGGCTCGGCTGCTTTCGGTGCCAGAGTGGCAATTTGAACAATATTCATGGCTGACTCGGACTGGTTCGTTTTCTGGAGAGAAGCGTATTGGGGGATTTCAGCAGAAGTCAGAATCCGTTTAGTTTTGAGAAGAGGAATTTTGTCCTCGTTGGTAGATGGAAGCGCTGAACTGGACTCGTGTGTTATTGGTGAGGATCTTGTAGTAGAGGAGAATGTATTTGCGGTGGTGGTAGAAAGAGTAGAGTTGGAGTTAGTGGGGATTGACGCTTGTTTATTAGTCTTAATTCCCTTCTTTTGTTGTTTATCCGCAACTTTTCTGCTTTCGGCTCGGGTTTGTCTTGGGGAATTAACTAGTTCTGGACTGCTACGGCTCCGGATTATCGGTGACCTCGGTGTGGTTCCAGATTTTTTAAATGGATCTTTAGCCCCTGGGGGGGTACACGGGGGATCTGCCATTTAAGATTTATTGTAATGTTTACATGTCACTAAAACTTGTATTATATATGATAACGCCTATTTATCTGCAATCGGACTAGCACTTTATTTGTATAGGAATTACGCCTGTTATCCGCAAATCGGCTAGCACTTGTAAAAGGTAAACAAAAGTGAGCTCACTTTCAACCAATCAGCATGCAGCTACTTAAACACTACCCGGTTCTGAATGTATTATTGTTATTCGATAGAATATAACTAATAAAAAGTTGCACTTGTGTTATTTTCCGATGGGATACCGAGAAAGATAAAAGTACACCGTTATAGCGCGCACAAAACTCCACTATTTTACAAGTTTATATGTTCGAATTCACTTTTTTACACACTTTCGGTTGACTATCGTAGGAGCGCTTAACAGGCTACTTGGATGGATTTTGTGCACATTCTTTTCTGCAGCTTACTACAAACGTTACACTGTCACTGTTAATAGCGTTTTATGTCGTATAAATCAGTTTTTTTACTATATTTCACTATTTTAAATGGAGCAGTATAAAATATGACATCTGTCATTGATAACCATAGACAAAAAAAAAAAGTCCGCAAGCCGTCTCACAGGGTAAAAAACCTTTTTTAATGAATGTTTGAAGTTTAATCCTTGCCAAAATGTTAACCTAAAAACTGCTTTAAAAATGTTGTTAATATATTTTTTTTTACATGAAGTCCACACAGGAGGCCCTGAGGAAAATAATTTCCCTGAGGGCCTATGTCGTCTTTGGGGATGCTGTGTGGAGGGTTTTTTTAGGGAAAGGAAGGAGAGGAGAGTTCTGGGAAGGAAAAGGGTGTAAGGGGTGGGTAGGAATCTGGGGTTTAGTGTGTCCTGGTCATCAGACCTAGACAAACGTCATCCTATGAACCCAGGCACCCCTGCTAAATCACCAAACGTAGCGAACCACTTGGGGTGATCTATGGCAGAGGTGTTGGTTATCCAATAAAGGTTCCCGGGGCGGCGGTACCCATTCCCGCCTCCCAAATTGTTATATCCAAATATAAGTAAGCATCCAGCACTTATTCTGTGTGTGTTCGGTAGTACCTATTTAAGCGAGCGGATGTTTTCCGTTTTGAAAATAAATAAGAACAAACATCGCTCAAGGTTTACGGATGAGCATCTCCAATCGATTCTTAAAATAACTACTTACCACGAATATGACACCCGACTTAAAAAATAAGAGAAGTCAGGTGTCTGGCTCAAGATAATTTACCATTTTACACTCCTTTGAATGAAAATTTATAATAACTAGGTACTTACATATCTAACTAAATAAAGATTTAAACAATTGAGAATGGGTTTTAATTTTGAGACTGGCCCGCTTACACACGCACAATCTTATAAATCGCCCTTTATAAAATCCACTTTGACACCCCTCCGTTACGTAATAAATTATAATTTCCAGCTCATAATTCATAAATGATCGATGATCGGTTTGTATGGGTCTATAATAGAGATATGCTTAGATTGCAGAATTTTGTAATTATTCTGGTCAATACCCGAATCCGGGGAATATTTTTTTTAACCACAGACAATTATTTGCCTTTTGAGCGGACCATAAACAAAGAATTGACGAGAAACGACAAATCGCTGGGAACTTTGAAAAATCGGGAGATTTTGAAGCCATTCCGGTAGATCGGGAGATGAAGTGAAAAATCGGGAGATCTCCCGCGAAATCGGGAGCTTCGGTAACACTGGCAGAATGAGACACGCCAACGTGTAAACGGTAACCACAAAAATCTGGCCAACGCGTTGGCCGAGCGCGTTGGCCCAACGTGTACTGGGGCCTTGAGAAGTGATTTCAGCAGGGGCGTTAATCTCGGCTTTGACCTTGGAACTGACAGGAGCGGACCAAATTCTTATAGATAAAGCTTAATTATAGATAGGTCTAACTTTAAACGTCAAATTGCATCATACGATTGTCAAACGAACATGAATTCGTATTTGAATTTGTATTGTTGACATCGCCGATGGGCATATTTCATTCAAAAATCGTTTACACGAATTACAAAGGTGGAAAAATGGTTAAAGTTTGTCCGCAATTGATCCAGAAATCAGGTAATTACATACGACATTAACATTCAGCTTGATTTATCTTTAAACCTATTTGAGGTTAAATGACATGTGTTTGTATTGATAATTGATAAAATATGCTTTCAATTTTACTTTAATAAGTTACATACGCCTCGTACGTCATACATATGTCTGTTAATGTTATATTATCGTTAAAACAAGCTTATGGGTCCGAGTGGTTAATGTTTCACAAATATTGTTTCAGAAAATGTTCCAGACTTTGGATGATTTTGAAGCTTTACATTAGGAACACCTTATAACATTGTTTGGCAGACCATAACATTTGGCAAGTAAAATTAATAATGCTTTAAGTAACTAATTGTCATGCTGTTTTCCCGCAGGGCATTCAGGGAGGACGGACCGCCAAACAACTCGGTCTTGGCATACATTCCTTGCCTCATTCACATTTATACATACTATTCTATTATTCTGACTCTTGACGTGCCCCACGCAAGCAAGCAATTATTCACTTGATCGTGCCAAGTCTTCCTCTGGTGTCCCCGAGGAAGACTTGGCACTTCACTACCACTCACATCTGCGTTATATATACTTCTTCCATTCATTGTACATTCGCTTTTCATGCCCAAACCATCTGAGGGTTTCTTTCTCAATCTTACTCATTACGCTTGCATTTTTTGCGGATCTCCAACGATCTTACGTGGTTTTTTCGTTCTTCATATGAACAGAAGGGAGAATATTTTTCCCTTGTGATAAACAAAGTATGTCATCACAAGGGAAAAATATTATATATTATGTTCACAAACTTTTTTTAATGTGATATATTTTTTTCAGAACACGTGATGCGGTTTTTACTGTGAGATGGCTGAAATGGGTCCTCGAAGGTCGAAGGTATACTCTGTTTAATTTCGGTTGAAAGGAAATTTAGAATATGCAGATGTTTTATTTCATTCTACAAGAACTAAGATATGTACGGTGACTGCTAGAAAGGAAAAATGGCTAAAGCGCCATATAGATGTGACATTAAAGATGAACATACGTAAACAAACAATATAGCTTATTGTGTACGTTAATCTTTAATGTCACAGCTGTATGACGCTTTAGCCATGGTTCCTTTCCAGTGTTGATAGTCTTTTTCAAACCATTTATCAATTCATCGAATTCACCGAACCAGTGTTTTTATGTGCTATTATTGATTGTCTTTCTGAAAATAAAAAGTATTTAAACATGTACTCCTGAGTTCTCATTTTTCAAGCAGAAAAATGGAAATTCGTTGTAGAAAACCATAATCATTATTTGAAAATGTTTTCCTTTTATAAGGAGTTCATATTTCAAGTATTTTAGGTTTTTTACTAACGCTTGATTTTTTGATTTCCTCAGGATAACAGGTTTCCATCTGACAAAGCTCTCTGCTGAGAGAATGAGCTGTACATATTATGTAAAGCTCATTCCCTCAGGCTTTGTCAGATGGAACGTTGTTTTCTTGGGGAAACTAAAACATTTTTCTGCTTTCAAGCATTTTTATTTTTAAATAATTTATTTGGCTAATGAATGAATGAAGAAGGTCGAGTGCGATCATATTCTCTATGGTGATAAATGGCCTTGAACTTCCTCTATGTTATTTGTTTATTGTCTTTGGTGGACCATTTTATTTTTGGTTAAGTTGGTGACAGTGATGACCAAACTGCTTAGAAGCAAAAGGCCCGAAGATATCGATCTAGGGGTTAGTATATTTATGCTGCGGTAGTAGTTCAACATACCTAAGAAGCGACGTAGTTCTTTCGCAGTTTTAGGTTGAGGGAATTCTGTCACTGCTTTGACTTTATCCTTGATTGGAGTCATGCCCTCTGGAGTAATTGTGTGTCCGAGGAAGTTCACTGTTGCGGTTCCTAATTGGCATTTCTGGATATTAATGACAAGTCCGTTATCAGCGAGTCGTTTAAGAAGCAAATCTAGATGTTTTTTATGTTCCTCTTCGTCAGCGGAAGCTATGAGGATGTCATCTAAGTAAACAAAATAGAAATCTAGATCTTTTGTTATTGCATGCATGAATCGTTGAAAACTCTGAGCTGCGTTTGATAGTCCAAATTGCATGGAGGTGAATTCAAACAATCCGAACGGTGTGATGATGGCCGTTTTAGGGATGTCCTCAGGTTCAACGGGTATCTGATGATAAGTGCGCGTTAAGTCAATGGTTGAAAAAATCTCCGCTTTTGCCAGTTTATGGGCGAAGTCTTGAAGTTGCGCTATGGGATATTTATCAGGGACTGTTTTTGAGTTTAAGATTCTGTAGTCGCCACACGGACGCCATTCGCCGTTTGGCTTCTTTACCATATGTAAAGGGCTGGCCCAGTTGCTTTTAGAAGGACGGCATATCCCTTGTTTCATCATGTACTTAAATTCACGCTTGGCTGCCTCGAGGAGCGCAGGTGTTCTGTGATTCTCTGTGTTCAGTTTGATGGAAAAAATATTTACCATGACCCCCATCCCCGCTATCTTGGAATAACTTTGGACAGGAGCCTGAATTACCGGAAACACATGGAAACAGTGGGCAAAAAAACCAGGACAAGACTAAACTTAGTCAATAAGCTGGCTAGTACTAGCTGGGGATGCGACGCCAACACGCTCAGAATGGCATCCATTGCCCTGGTTTTCTCAGCAGCTGAATACTGTGCTCCAGTATGGGCCAGAAGCGCCCACACTTCCATGGTCGACGTTCAACTTAATGCCACAATGCGAACCATCAGCGGAACCTTAAAATCGACTCCTCTTCCTTGGCTCCCCGTACTTGCAAATATAACCCCGCCAAATATCAGGCGAAAGATTGCAACACTGAGGGAATACAAGAAGGCGCTGCAAAAAAGCGAAATACCCTTGCACGATGATGTCGTTTCTCACCCGGCATGCCGCTTAAAGTCTCGAAAATCCTTCTGGACGGAAGGAGAAAGACTCCTTCGAACACCTCTCACCCCAGAAGATAGGTGGAAGCTTGAGTGGCAATCAGCCAACGTCAAAAACGCCGATCTCGTGCAAGACCCCACTGAGAGACAGCCTGGGTTCTCATTGCCTCGCAAACTCTGGACTGCCATCAATAGAATAAGGTGCTCCCATAGCCGTTGTGCTCACATGATGCATAGATGGGGCCTTAAAGAGTCGGCGACGTGTGATTGCGATGCGGTGCAGACCACCGAACATGTGGTCAACGAATGCCCGCTCCATTCATTCCCCGGCGGGATTTATGAGGTCCACAGGGCAACGCCTGAGGCCCTAGACTGGCTCGCAGACCTAGATGTCCCCCTCTGACCCCCCACCATACGAAAGAAGAAGACTACAACTGCAGAAACAAATAGCAGCACTTTCGCGTGAAGTATCCCAGCTACGCATAGCCAAAACTGAGCCCACATCAACCTATAGAGGACGGAGAAACCAGAGCCCCCATCGAAAACCTGGGCGCTCAAGTTCCGGGTCACGCAATTCATCTCCCAATAGGAATCAAGATGGAAAATGTTACTACCGTGCAAGATTTGGAGAAAATGCTCATAAATGCTCCAAACCATGTCCTTATGTAAAGAAGAAGTCGGGAAACGACAACGGGAACTTCCCAGTAGAGACATGTGAGATCCCTAATACCTCTTGTCGTCTCTTCATCTATGACCTGCGAACAAGACATAAATACCTAGTAGACACCGGCGCGGACGTCTCAGTCATCCCTAGGAACATGACCTTTGAGAAAGGCAACATAACCTCCGACAACTGCCCTACCACATTATATGGGGCAAATGGAAAACCAATAAAAACATACGGCACGAAAACAGTCGAACTCTACTTTGGCCTACGCCGCACAATGAAATGGCGCTTCATCGTAGCCGATGTTTCCAAACCCATCATTAGCGCAGACTTCCTTCACAACTACAACCTGACGGTCAACTTGAGACGAGCCAAACTTGAAGACCAGTCTACTGGATTAAAAATAAGAGGAGCTACCTACAAAGGACCAGCATCAGGTATCGCCACAGTTTCCTCTTCTCAAAAGTACCTCGACATTCTAAAGAAATACACTACGTTGACAAGGCATACCATGCAGACACCGAATGCAATTAAACATTCTGTGACTCATTGCATAGAAACTAAAGGCCCTCCAGTGTCTGAACGTGCACGCAGATTAGCACCTGCGCTCCTCGAGGCAGCCAAGCTTTACACATGGTAAAGAAGCCAAACGGCGAATGGCGTCCGTGTGGCGACTACAGAATCTTAAACTCGAAAACAGTCCCTGATAAATATCCCATAGCGCAACTTCAAGACTTCGCCCATAAACTGGCAAAAGCGGAGATTTTTTCAACCGTTGACTTAACGCGCACTTATCATCAGATACCCGTTGAACCTGAGGACATCCCTAAAACGGCCATCATCACACCGTTCAGATTGTTTGAATTCACCTCCATGCAATTTGGACTATCAAACGCAGCTCAGAGTTTTCAACGATTCATGCATGCAATAACAAAAGATCTAGATTTCTGTTTTGTTTACTTAGATGACATCCTCATAGCTTCCGCTGATGAAGAGGAACATAAAAAACATCTAGATTTGCTTCTTAAACGACTCGCTGATAACGGACTTGTCATTAATATCCAGAAATGCCAATTAGGAACCGCAACAGTGAACTTCCTCGGACACACAATTACTCCAGAGGGCATGACTCCAATCAAAGATAAAGTCAAAGCAGTGACAGAATTCCCTCAACCTAAAACTGCGAAAGAACTACGTCGCTTCTTAGGTATGTTGAACTACTACCGCAGGTTCCTACCAAATTCAATCAACACCCAAGCAATCTTATACGACAGTATTACCGGTTACAAAAAGAATGACAAGCGGATTCTCAACTGGAACCAGGAGCAGACAAAGGCATTTGAAGATTGCAAACAACAACTAGCGAACGCAGCTCTACTTGCGCACCCAGACCCAAACGCAAAGCTTGCAATGATGGTCGACGCCAGTGACAAAGCAATTGTGCTCTTCATTGCAACAATCAAAAGGAAACACCTGGGAACCGCTAGGATTCTTCTCCAAAAAGTTCACCCCTGCTCAACAGAAATACAGCACTTTTGACCGCGAACTTACCGCCGTTTATGAATCCGTGAAATACTTTAGAAATCACATCGGTCATTTCAGCATTTTCACAGACCACAAGCCAATCACCTTCGCATTAAACAAAAAACGCGCGTCTAGCTCCCCTCGGCAAGAGAGACAGCTTGATTACATAGCGCAATTTACAACCGACATCAGGTATGTCTCTTTTTTTTTTTTTACATTAACTCCACACAGGAGGCCCTGAGGAAAATAATTTCCCTCAGGGTCTATGTCATCTGGGATGCTGTGTGGGGGGTCTTTTTGAGGAGAGGAAGGAATGAACATTGGTCTTGAAGAGACCCATATTGTAGGAAGGAGGAAACACAGAGGCCGGCAAATCATTCCACAGCCGAGCTGTTGAACACAGGAACGAGTCGAAGAAACGACCCGTTCTCATGTGACAAATGTCAACTGTGTACAAATGTTGGGCACGCGTTTGGCGTGTTTCCCGACTATGCACCGGTGCCGAAGGGATCAATGATGCTAGTTCCTCGGAGCATCTTCCATTGTAATACCGGTAGAACAAGGATAGCATTCCCACCCGACGCCTGTGCTCTAAAGATTGCAATCCGTCTGTTAAGATGGGAGAATCTATCAAACGGACCGCCCGTTTCTGCACAGAGTCGAGGGTATTTTTCAGGTATTTTGGAGCTCCAGACCAGAGGTGGCTGCCAAATTCAACCGTGGGGCGCACTTGCGATTTGTACAGGGTTAGCAGTTGTGTACTATTAAAGTATCTGCGGGCCCTGTACAGTACGCCCAGTTTTTGGGAGGCTAACTTTACTCTGGCTTCGATGGAGCCCCCATACCTGAGCTGGTCACTTAGGGTTACACCAAGCATATCAATGGAGGGCCTGTTCGGAAGATTGCTTCCGTTGAAAGAGACTAGATTTTCATTTCGATCCCTTTTAGACGTAATCAGACAAGATTGGGTCTTTGAAACATTAAATTCAACGAGATTATTTTTACCCCAAGAGAAAACACTGTGGGACGCCAGCATTTATCGAGTGTGAGGAAGAGGTGAAATCATCGACTACCGTCTGAATCGACCTCTCCCTCAAGAAGTCGGCAATCCACGTACACAAGGATGCGGGAAGTCCGTAAGAATGCAGTTTGTTGACAAGTCCTCGGTGCCAAACCCGGTCAAAGGCCTTGGAGATGTCCAGTGCAACCGTTTGGGTCTCACCGAAACGTTCCAGGCATCGCCCCCAAACATGCGTCACATACGCGAGAAGATCACCGCCCGAGCGGTTCCGCCGGAATCCGTATTGACGGTCGTTAATAATTTTGTTCTTCTCGAGGTATGTGAGCAGTTTGTCGTTGATCACACGTTCCATCACCTTAGACAGAACTGATGTGATCGCTATGGGGCGGTAGTTGGCCGGGTTGGAGCGGTCACCCTTCTTTGAAATAGGATGGATAACCGCTTTTTTCCAACCAGAGGGCACAGAGCCAGTCTTCAGGGACAGTTTAAAAAGCTTCATCAAAATTGGAGCTATTTCTGCAGCGCACCTTTGCAGTACCAGGGCAGGTATTCCGTCAGGCCCACTAGCTTTATTAACATCAAGCCCTCGTAAAACATGGAGTACTTCCCGATGCCGGATCCTCAGCTTTTTCATACGAAAACCGCAGTGAGGAACCGACGTCGGGACAGCACCTTGGTCATCGAGGGTTGAGTTATCCGCAAACATTTTACCTAGTAAGTTAGCCTTTTCGGTGGCGGTGTTTGCTAGTGAGCCGTCAGGTCTGATAAGAGGTGGCAGACTGGATTTGCAGAAATTGCGACCTATTGAGCCCGCAAGCGACCAGAATTGCCTGCTGCCATGCGGGCATGAGTCAGCTTTCTGCTGATCTGCTGGTCGTTCTCGAATTTTGACCTATTTATGATTCTCTTGGTTTCCTTTGCCATTTTGTTGTAAGCTGTTCTGTCTTTGGATGTTCTAGATGTGTTGTAGGCTCGGTAAGCCGCGTTTTTTCGTCGCACTGCTTCAGCGCATTGTCGACTGAACCACGGCTTTGAGCCTACACCAGTTTCCTTAACAGTAGATTGGATGAAGCCATCCATCGCGGATGTGATGACTTCACCAATTTCCTGGGCACATCTTGAGGGATCCGAAGTCCGAAAACAGACAGCTGACCACGGAAAAGCATTAAAATGTGCCCGCAGACCGAACCAATCAGCTGACCTATAGTGCCACACTTTTCTCTTCAGCCTCTCGTTTGGTGGTCTGAAGTTTACAGGGATTGATGTCGTCACCAGGCAGTGGTCGGACGATCCTAAAGGCGCTGTGACTTCAATCCTGTAACCGTGTGGCTCAGTAGTTAAAAATAGGTCTAAGTGATTGGAACGGTGAGTCTGGACATCAGGAACCCTTGTAGGCTCCTGAACCATTTGCTCCAATCCGTAGCAAAGGGCAAAGGTTTCCGCTTGGCGTCCAGCCGAGTCTGTTGATCCTGAGAACTTCAACCAAGGTTCGTTATGAACATTGAAGTCCCCCAGGACCACAAACTCTGCCGTAGGGTAGCGGGGCAAGAGGTCATCAATAGTGTCGCTTAAATGTTTGAAGAGCTCGGACGTGTCTGATTCGCTAAGGTTCGGTGAGCGGTATAAACACGCGTAGAATCTTACCGTACTGGCAAGATTGACGCGTACCCACATTACGTCGAATCTGGAGTTTTCCAGATTCAACAGTCGCACACAGTTGACGTCAGCTCGACTATAGAGACAGACACCTCCTTTAGGTCTGAACTTGCTTGCGAGGGTGAAGCCCGGGCAGTCCAGATAGGAGGCGTCTACAGGCTCGGCTATCTGCGTTTCAGACAGGAATAGTAGGTTGGGGCGTTGAGTAAAAAGGTGGTGGTGGACGGAGTTTAAATTGGTATGCAGGCCGCGAATGTTGGTGTAATTCACCAACATTTTTGGCCTGCGCCGGGGTCTCCTACTACTCGCCGCTGTAATGCAGTTAATTTTTGTTGTTTGTGTTGCCATGAATTTTTTTAATATTTTTATGGTAGGGTGTGGGGGGAGGGAGGTCTGGGAAGGAAAAGGTATGAGGGGTGGGTAGGAAGCTGGGAATCAGAGTGTCCAAGAGTGATGAACGAATGAATCCAATCCACCCACTGCGGTGCAAGGCGATGGGCAGGGAGAGTCCGGCTGGAGAGGTCACCCGATGCGCCCCAAACGCTACTGCTGGAAAAGAGAACGTATTCGCGGACACCCTATCTCGCATCGATGAGACCAACTGTCCCACTGTAATTGACTTCGAGCAAATGCGGTTAGAGCAATGCCAACCTGACGGACAATTCAAGGCAAACGATGGCAGCACCCTTGCTTTACGTCAAATGGTGATACCTGGCACTGACACTCGATTGTGGTGTGATATTTCAACAGGTCATGTTAGACCACTCGTTCCACCCAGCATGCGACAACAAGTCATAGCAAGCATACATAACGTTTGCCACCCTGGTATCTTGGGAACTACAAATACGATAAAACAAAGATTTGTTTGGCCCTACATGGCGAAAGACATCAAGACCTTCGTCAAACAATGTATACCATGTCAAAAAGCAAAGGTATCAAAACATACGGTCGCATCTCTAGCAACTTACATATTACCAGAGGATAGATTCCGTAACATTCTCATCGACTTAGTCGGACCACTACCGCTATGCAATGATTACCAATATATACTAACCATGATCGATAGGTTCACTCGATGGCCCGAAGCAATCCCCCTGAAGAATATGTCAGCAGAAACCGTAACCACAGCATTGACTACGCATTGGATCGCACGTCACGGAACACCTGGCAGCATCACCACTGACCAAGGACGACAGTTCGAGAGTTGTCTCTTCAAAAAACTCGCAGAAAAGTTTGGCATCAAACACTCAA
Source organism: Limnephilus marmoratus (assembly GCA_917880885.1). Classification (NCBI taxonomy): domain Eukaryota; kingdom Metazoa; phylum Arthropoda; class Insecta; order Trichoptera; family Limnephilidae; genus Limnephilus; species Limnephilus marmoratus. The sequence continues at coordinate 14,550,591 of OU862913.1, read as the reverse complement.
GAACCACTGCATACCATCCTCAAGCGAACGGTATTATAGAAAGATGGCATCGCACTTTAAAAACTTCTCTAATTGCATGTGGAGAACAAAACTGGGTTGAGAACCTACCACTAATACTTCTCGGTTTGAGAGCTACAGTGCGTGAGGATCTAAAATGCTCCCCCGCAGAACTTACGTATGGCAGGACATTAAGACATCCCTGCGACTTCTTCTCAGAAACTCCTCGCGAAGAACCCGATACGTATGTAGGACGCCTACAGAGAAAGTTTGAAAGCATCAAATCGACCCCTGCCAGTAATCACAGCGCAAGGAAATTTTTTGTGCACAAGGATCTACCTGTCGCCACTCATGTTTTGTATGATAGTGAGTACACAGTACACACATGTGGGTGTTCAGTATCCAGTACCCAGAGAGTGGATTACATGCTGAGAGCGCCCTAGGCAAGCACCTTATCGGCGCCCCTCCAGCTCTGTAATTTATATATGAATTTTAACTATTACTTATACATATAATAAGTAATGCTGCGCCACGCGGCTCCACCCGGCGGCTTGGGAATTTTAGTATAAAATGAGTAAATCTGAGTCTCCAGCTATTTTTTTTTTTTAATACCAAGTTTCATCATAATCGGTTCAGTAGTTTTCTTGCATGAAGAAATAGCATATCGGCCCCTTAGAGTCAAAGAAACGTATCTCAATTTTTATCGATTTTGAGTTACGGATGGTACTACACACAAAATAACACATTACGTTAAGTGACAAAGACACGTATCTGACTAGACACGTATAGGTTCAACGGTTACAAATTTACATCGTTGCGTATCTACAGAAAACCATTTATTGTTAATGTCAGTATAGTGTATCGTTACTTGCGTTTTTTAAACTTGAATAAAAAGATATTTGCTTGCGAGTCAAAGAAACGCATCTTTAGTTACGTTCGATTCACCCGCATAGATTATGCAACTGTTTTACTGAAATGTCACTTACGCGTCATTCATTTACGATTTGGCAGTTGTGTTTGCGGCATTTTTTATTTTAACGAGTGGTTTGAATATTAGTTTGGTTATTTTTTGTGTGTTTTGACTCAATATAAATCGAATATGGAAAGGAAAACACACAAAACACGGATTCAGTGAATAATGGAAGTGGCATTGTTGATTAATAAGGAAGATTCTTCAAGTGCCAAAAATATCTTATTTCAGAGGCGGGTATGGGTACCGCCGCCCCGGGAATCATTTATTGGATAACATTTGGTGACTTAGCAGGGGTACCCGGGTTTATGGGGTCAGATTTGTCCGGATCTTGGCGGCAGATGTGTCTGCCATCAACAGCGTGGCAGGCCGGGTCGGGAGAGACTGAGGGAGATCTTTTGACCTCTCCAGCAGGACTCTCTTGCATCGCAGTGGAGAGGATTGATTCATTCGTCCGTCACACAGGCCCCCAAATTCCTAACCACCCCTTATACCTTATTCCTTCCAAGAATTGCTTATCCTTCCTTCCCCTAAAAAGACTCTACATAGCATCCCCAAAAACGAAATTGATGTTACTACAACTGCTACCAAAATAAAAATAGCAGAAAATCAGGATTCACGATGCCAAAAGTCAAGAGTTCTTCTTCTTTAAGAGCGATTCGAGAATCCAAGAATGCCAAGAATTTTTTTTGACTACATTGGATATTACTGAAACCTTTTTTAGAAATATAATTAATAATAGCTTGGAAAATGGAAAAGTTCTCCAAAACAAAAGGGGAAAACATTTACCTGGAGATAAAAGACCAGAAGAATCTAAAAAAATCATTAAGGACCACATTATGTCTTTTCCAACAGTACCGTCACATTACTGTAGGGCGAACACTTCATTTAAATATTTAGCCGCCGATTTGACATTACACATAGGTACGTAATGTACACTATATATGTTGACTTGTGTAAGGATACAAATTATGTTCCTGAAAAAACATGGTTAAACCGAAACATATTTAACACCTGTAACCTATAGTTCCAACAACCACGCGAAGATATGTGCGACTCGTGTGTTAAATACGAAAATGCTAATACGGAAGAAAAATATCTCTTTTGGATGAGTATGATCGCCAAAGACAACGCAAAATTGCTGTACAGAATTGTAAAATCCAATCTAAAACCCTTGCTTCTGAATCAACTGTTAATTTCATCGAGTTTAATTTAGAATACGTTCGAAGATATTTTTTTTATAGACGACACCTGGCAGTTTATAATTAAACTTTTTTTAATGTTCGGAGCAATGAAGCTAGAAATTACATGTGACATGAATGAGTGGCTGGTCGTGGCTCAGATGAAATCGCTTCATGTATGTATAAGTATTTGGTAGCTAATGCTAATGGAAAGAAGTTCATTCTGATGAGTGATACCTGTTGATATATCAAAACTTCTACAAAGAAAATAAATATATTTGATCCTTCATGGTGGTACCCAGCAGTTAGATTAGCTTCCAGAAAATCCAAATATGATGTCATTGAGATAGGACAAGAGTATTTCTTCAGTTTCATCAACTTGAGGAAACAATTAATTAAAAACAAAAAGACAGATAAATGACATGGATGTAAACTAGTTAAAATCACATTCAAAAGAAGATCCTGACCATATTTATTAAGTTCCTAAAACAAGGCAATGAGTTGAACTTATTTTTTTACATGTGCTCCACACAGGAGGCCCTGAGGAAAGTAATTTACCTCAGGTCCTATTTCATCTTTGGGGATGCTGTGAGGAGGGTTTTTTATGAAATATAGGAGAGGAGAATTCTGGGAAGGAAAGGGGTTTTAGGGGTGCGTAGGAATCTGGGGTTCAGTGTCTCCTGGTCATCCGCCTCCTTTGGTTTTTCTAGGTCTTGACCTAGAAAAACCTCACCCCATGAACCAGGGCACACCTTCTAAATCACCAAACGTAGCGAACCCCTTGGAGTGACCTATGGAAGAGGTGTTGGTTGAAGTAAAGTGAGTGAAGCAAAGAGTGTGTGCTAAGACTGAGTTGTTTGGCGGTCCGTCCTCTCTGCCTACCCCTGCGGAGAAACGGCTTGATGGTTAGTTAGGTAGTTAGTAAGTTAGTCAGGTACAAGATTCCAGTTTTTTAAGCAAGTTACAATATTATGTAGCATATTAAGTTTTTTTTTTACAATAGTATCAGTTGGAAAAGAGTTACCTAAATATTTTATATGTTTTTCTGTTTTAAATAAGTTTTTCAATAAAAATTTCTAGACTTGAAATATTTTTATTACTGTTCCACCACTATCCTAATTCCTAAAAATCATCTTTCGGGTGTAAAAAAAGTCAAATATCGAAGGAAGTTTTTCGTAACTTGAGTTCAGTGATTGCAATTTTCACTTTGGTTAGGATCAAAGAAACGTAACTGAGATACAGCTGCAATTAAATTTAAAAAAACATATGAAAATAAATTGCTATTTTATATTTAAAAGATGATTTAGAAGCACAAAATACCACCTTTTAACTAAACGAGAAGAAATTATTAATATGTTCCATTTGTTTAAAAGTAGACAACATTGATTGATTGAGAACTATGTTTTTTTGCTCTTCTGTAAAGTAGAGAAAAATGAGATACGTTTTTTTGACTCTAAGGGGCCGATATTATACCTATACTCGCACACACACATACACGCTTATAATATTAGCAGGGATAATAAACAAAATCAATTTATTACCTAGTATTTGATAATTAAAAAATAAGGTTATCAATTATTATTTATTTAAAAATTGGTATCTACTAATCACATTCAATGACAATTGTTAAAAAAAAAATAAAATTTCTGCGTCTTCATTGTTTTTTTGCAAAGTTGTCATCACGGTAGCAATAAGTTTCATTCAATATGTATTGCTGACAAATTTAATCTCTTATCTGTCATAATCGAGCGAAGATAATTTTTCACTCTCTTTTTTTAGAGAGGAAAATTCCGCTTACCACTGCAATTGCTAACAACTGCCGTCGATACGCACATTCTGGCTATGTCAAAGTTTTTTTTATTTCTAAGAACCTGTAAAATCGTGTTGGTTGTTCGGGGCAGTTCTCCCTCTCGAGCTAACCGTTGTTAAATAATAACGTAGATGGATGCATTCATCAACAAAGCACTTTTTTTAATCACCTACATCTTCAGTGTTCAAATAGACCAAAATGTTTAAAACAGAATATTTACTCATAAAGGTTTTTCTCCACTGTGGGTAAATATGTGGCTTTTTAGATATCCCTTTGTGGCCCATGAATAATTGCAGTCGGGACACGAAAACTTATTTTTCCCACTGTAGATAAACAAGTGACGTAGAAGACTTCCCTTTGAAGAGCAGGAATAGTTGCAGTCAGGACACGAACAAGAACAAGGTTTCTCTCCACTATGAATCAGCGAGTGCGTTGTGACGTCCCTTTTGAAACATGAATACATGCAATCGGGACACGAAAAACACGTGATTTTTTAGATGTCCCTTGTCCCTTGCGATAAGGTGAATAGTGGCAATTGGGACATAAAAAAGATTATTCTCCTCTGTGGGTAGATATGTGACGTTTAAGTTGTTCTTTTGAAGAACATGAATAGTTGCAGCCGGGGCCCGAAAAAGGTTTTTTCGCGAAAAAAGTCCACCATGGTAAAACATGTGATTTCTTTTTGTAGTACATGCATAGTTACACTCAGAACATGAAAAGGTTTTTCTCCACTTTCAAAAACTTGAAATGACTTTATTCGGGACAAGAAAAAGATTTTTATCCGCTGTGGGAAAACATGTGATTTTTTGGTGCCTTTTTGTAGGAAATGAATAGTCGCAGTAGAGCCATGTAAAAGGTTTTATGTCACTGTGAGTCAGCAAATGATTTCTAAGAAGTTCCTTTGTACGACATGAATAATTGCAGTCGGGACATGAAAAAGGTTTTTGTTCGCTGTGGTAAACATGTGAATTTTTATTTACCGTTTTGTAGCGCATGAATAGTCGCGGTCGGGACATGAAAAAGGTTTTTATTTTTATTATTTTTTTTAATTTATATTTACGCACCAGATTTAAATGTCCGGGTTAAATTTTCCCCACAGGAAAAACTAAACCCTATGGAAATGCGATTAAGTACCGGTTATCATTTATTTAAATCTATGGTTAAACCGCGTTATGGCCACATTGGTCACGTGACCAATGTAGTTCTTCCAACGACCGTCGGAGAGCAACGCCATTCCAGCTACCGGACTCGGCCCGTAAACACGTTCGTAATAATTAATTAATCTCATTTCCATTCCTTTCCCGCGATGTACAAAAACTGTAAATACATCTAACAAAGACGAAATAAATTATACAACGTGGAGGATTCTTTTACTGATATAATACACGCAATTCCCTTCCTTGGAGGCCGAGTAAGTATTCCGACGACTACAAATAAAGATCCCCCACAACTGGTGACCCTCGACGAAAAAAAAATGGTTGTCACATCTGGTGATCGCGTGTTTAACGTAACGACATTTTTTTTCTTTTCAACGTTTAGACCATTTTTTAAATTCTTTTACACGTGTTCTCGGACCGCAGTTCAGTAGCTGGTTTCCTGGGAATTATCTGGTGAGTACCGTTTTAATTTTTGTATTTTCAAATTATCGTTTCAAATTCAATGCCTTATTTACAGCTATTTAATATATCCCAGTATTTTTTAAAAATTTATACCCCATGTTTTTGGTTCTCAACGCATAACGAATAATATCACAAATTTATACAAATACGTAATAAATGAAGCTCGTGTGGTTTTCGGGTACCGATCCGCACGTGTCAAATAGCCATTTTGTTTTTTCCCAACATCGCTAGTTCAACTTGAAGTAACAAACTGATGCATGTCTTTGTGGAAAAGCTTGAGTATTCTCCAATCTTATGTTTTAGCACTCACAACTCTTTTGTGAATTTGATTTACGAACATGTTCTGTTGAACGTTCGGATTCATCACAGGTGATGTTTTTTTTTTTTTTATTTATTTATTTTTTTTTTTATTTTATACATTTTACTAATATAAGACAAAAAGTCCCGATAAACTACTTTTTAGTAGTTTGTCTAACGGGTTCTTTACATTAAAGATCTTATTATAGTGATTTAAATAGTTACATTTTTACAGTTAAAGATATAAAATTAAATAATTTTTTTTTTTTACAGAAATATACTTAGACACATTTTTACAATTATAGATATAAGATAAAATTAAATTTTTTACAGAAATATACTTACATAAAAAAAATTTATGAAAACATGAATAACAATTTTAAAGTCTTTAGAATAAGTAATATGTTATTGTAAGCTAATACAAATGAATTCTTTCCGTAAGCCAAGTCTTCAGTAAGTTCACCAATTGTTTGTTTTGGGTACAGTTTTTAATTTCAGCTGGAAGCATATTTAAACAACTGGGAATCATGTAATTTAACGTTCTTTGTCCATATTTATTTGTATGTTTAGGTACAATTAGTCCTTCATTAAAGTTAAAACGAGTATTATGGTTGTGTTCCAGCCTGCTTATATATAAAGGGTTATTTATGTGCTGAAATATAATTTTGTACCACATAATTGCTCTCACTGAAAGAATTTTGAGACTTTGATAAAAGTATGGAATATTATGCCTTTCTTTGTATAAATTTTTTTCAGCTAATAATTTAACCAATGAATTTTGCAGTGATTGAACATGGTCTATATTTGTTTTACAAGAAAATCCCCAAGCTGTTATTCCATACCTTATAACAGATTCAGCTAGAGATAAATAAATTATTCGAAGTGTGCAGAGAGGAACAAAAAATTTTAGTTTATACAATCTGTTTACAATTGATCTTAATCGTGCACAAACTTTGTTTATTTGTATATCCCACTTGAAAAAGCAATCAATAATAACACCTAAATAAACATACTCTTTAACTAGTTCCATATTTTCACATGTACACGATGCTGGAATACCATTGTGTAAGCAATCTGATGTATGTGTCTTTATTTCAGGTGTAATACACACCTTAACATTAGGGGATCTTATGTGTAACAATTTAGTTTTTTTGGCATTTATAATTAAGCCAGAGTCGTGAGACCATTTTAAGATTCAATATAGTCGTTTGTAAAAGATCTATATAAGTTTGCAAATCACTGCTAGAAATAACTAAAGCAGTATCATCCGCGTATACAAAGTACTTTACATGTCTAAAAATGAATTTAATAAAAGATACATATATAATATATAGGATTGGACCTAATATGGAACCTTGAGGAACGCCGGCAAAAAACTTATTTTTTTTACTTAAAGATTTTAAGAGTTTTAATATCATGCATCGGTTGTTTAAGTAATTTTCAAAAAGTTTTAGTAGTTTTCCTCTTATTCCTATAATTTCTAGTATTTTAAGTAATTTACCATGATCAATGGTATCAAAAGCTTTCGAATAATCTATAAATAAGACTAATGTATGTTTTTTACAGTTTAATTCATTATTTATCATGTTGGCAAATTTTTGAAGCAGCAATTCGGTACTCTCTTTTTTTTGGAAACCGTATTGATTAGTATCTATTATAGAAAAATCTTCTAAATATTTTATTAATTTTATTTGAATATATTTTTCAAGAATTTTTTCTAGAGATGGCAAGATACTAATTGGTCTGTAGTTACCCAATACAGTGTGGTCACCTCCCTTATATATAGGTCTTATAATACTACATTTTAAATCATCGGGGATTTTAGCTTGAAATAAGATTCTGTTTATAAAATGGGTTATAATTGGACCAAGGATTAAAATATGTTTTTTAATATCTTTCATCCTGATATTATCAATTCCTGGGGAAGAAATCTTCATTTGTCTAACAATACTTTCTATATCCGCCGCTTTTGCCCTCGGTAGGTACATGCTTTGAGGCATCGCCTCTGGTTCAAATTCAATTGTCTTATGATTGCACTTATGTAACATATTGTAAACACTTTCAGAGAAATAATCAACAAAATCATTTATTAAAACTTCTTTTGTTCGATCTTTCAACAGATATTTAGAAGCATTTTCATCACAGTCGTTTTTACATTTAGTTCCTAAAATTTTATTACACTCTTCCCATGTTTTTTTTGAATCTTGAAAATAGTTTTTGAATTTATCATGTTCGTATGCAAACACACGTATAAATCTGCAATGCAAAATGACCCTTTTTGTGACTACTAATCTATGTCCTCTTCTTATCTCGGATTAAGTGCGTGTTACCCTCTATTCTAGGCATCGAACGTCTTCAGCAACGCGTGATGCTACCAAGGGAGTTTCTACAGCCGAGTCACCCTTCCTGCAGCCCCCTGTAATAAGGAATGTTCAGCTGGTTCCTGACGAGATGAACTGGGTTTGCTGCGATCTTCCATGGCGCTGCAATCGGTTGATTGATAGACATCTAGTATTTTGTCTGCAGCTGTGGCAAGTTGGTTAATGTCGTTATCGGGAAGTGCTGACAGTATTGCTTGCACATGTTGTGGTAGGCGTTGTAACCACAGTGTACGCACAATTGCGTTATCCGCTAAGGTAGGTCCTGCTAGCTCCAGCATATGTCTCAATAGACCGGTTGGCTTCCTATCCTCCAGTTGGATTCCTGTTAGTAGGCGTGTGAGGCGTTTTTCAGCAGAGTCTTGGAGTCGGTCTATAAGGGCTGCTTTCAAATTGGCGTATTTGTCATTGATCGGTGGATGTGTCACAATGTCGCTCACACATTGTAAGGTTTGTGAATCCAAGGCTGCTATAATAATATTGTACTTCGTGAAATCCTCTTTAATGCGCGAATTCGCAAATTGGGCTGCAGCCTGTATAAACCAAAGCGAAATTTGATCCCTCCACAGATTTGGTAATCTCACGGACACGTGATTTACTGCTGTCGCAGAGCTAGATTCGCCAGTTGATTCCATGTTGGTTGATTTTGGTTCCGGAGTTATATATACCAGTTGTGGGGTTATTGATTCTTGGAACAAAGTCTTGAGTTGATGAGTTGGTGTGGTCGCTGGAGATTCTTCATCCGAGGTCATTTCAACATATATACGGAAATAAGCACGCAAAGACAGTGATTTAACGAATGTTTCAAATTATGTATTAAAAATCAGTAGGAATTACTTTCTGGCTTTAAAATTAGAAATGTTGACATCTATGTGAAATCTACGGAAGTTACTAGAAAAATATCCAAGACGCAAACCTTTACGAAAATAAACTGTTACTATTTAAGTAGAAATCTTCAACATGCGAAAATAATTGAACCATGGTATACGATTTAAGCATTATGTTATGGATATGAAGAGATATTATTTCAATACATGTGTTAAGAATTGTAACGTATTATTCTGCGAAATTTTGTGGTGGGTATGCAAAATATTACTAGAAATATCGTATGAACTGTGACATATTAATTTAGCAGATTTTGGAACGTGTAGGATGTAATGAAATGATGTTGTCTTAAAAATTTACGTGGCTGACGTTGTTGAGATGATGCAGATGTGGTTTTCCGAGAGTGTCCGCAGCTGATGCTCGTGGTGGAGGCTGCGTCGATCTGTCGACCGGGCTGCAGGAATAGGGACTCGGAGGTAGATGCTCCTTTTGCGTTCCGAGGGTGTCCGCAGCTGATGCTGGCAATGGAGGCTGCATCCAGCTGTTGACGGGGCTGCAGGAAGGGTGACTCGGCTGTAGAAACTCCCTTGGTAGCATCACGCGTTGCTGAAGACGTTCGATGCCTAGAATAGAGGGTAACACGCACTTAATCCGAGATAAGAAGAGGACATAGATTAGTAGTCACAAAAAAAAGGGTCATTTTGCATTGCAGATTTATACGTGTGTTTGCATACGAACATCACCTGTGATGAATCCGAACGTTCAACAGAACATGTTCGTAAATCAAATTCACAAAAGAGTTGTGAGTGCTAAAACATAAGATTGGAGAATACTCAAGCTTTTCCACAAAGACATGCATCAGTTTGTTACTTCAAGTTGAACTAGCGATGTTGGAAAAAAACAAAATGGCTATTTGACACGTGCGGATCGGTACCCGAAAACCACACGAGCTTCATTTATTACGTATTTGTATAAATTTGTGATATTATTCGTTATGCGTTGAGAACCAAAAACATGGGGTATAAATTTTTAAAAAATACTGGGATATATTAAATAGCTGTAAATAAGGCATTGAATTTGAAACGATAATTTGAAAATACAAAAATTAAAACGGTACTTACCAGATAATTCCCAGGAAACCAGCTACTGAACTGCGGTCCGAGAACACGTGTAAAAGAATTTAAAAAATGGTCTAAACGTTGAAAAGAAAAAAAATGTCGTTACGTTAAACACGCGATCACCAGATGTGACAACCATTTTTTTTTCGTCGAGGGTCACCAGTTGTGGGGGATCTTTATTTGTAGTCGTCGGAATACTTACTCGGCCTCCAAGGAAGGGAATTGCGTGTATTATATCAGTAAAAGAATCCTCCACGTTGTATAATTTATTTCGTCTTTGTTAGATGTATTTACAGTTTTTGTACATCGCGGGAAAGGAATGGAAATGAGATTAATTAATTATTACGAACGTGTTTACGGGCCGAGTCCGGTAGCTGGAATGGCGTTGCTCTCCGACGGTCGTTGGAAGAACTACATTGGTCACGTGACCAATGTGGCCATAACGCGGTTTAACCATAGATTTAAATAAATGATAACCGGTACTTAATCGCATTTCCATAGGGTTTAGTTTTTCCTGTGGGGAAAATTTAACCCGGACATTTAAATCTGGTGCGTAAATATAAATTAAAAAAAATAATAAAAATAAAAACCTTTTTCATGTCCCGACCGCGACTATTCATGCGCTACAAAACGGTAAATAAAAATTCACATGTTTACCACAGCGAACAAAAACCTTTTTCATGTCCCGACTGCAATTATTCATGTCGTACAAAGGAACTTCTTAGAAATCATTTGCTGACTCACAGTGACATAAAACCTTTTACATGGCTCTACTGCGACTATTCATTTCCTACAAAAAGGCACCAAAAAATCACATGTTTTCCCACAGCGGATAAAAATCTTTTTCTTGTCCCGAATAAAGTCATTTCAAGTTTTTGAAAGTGGAGAAAAACCTTTTCATGTTCTGAGTGTAACTATGCATGTACTACAAAAAGAAATCACATGTTTTACCATGGTGGACTTTTTTCGCGAAAAAACCTTTTTCGGGCCCCGGCTGCAACTATTCATGTTCTTCAAAAGAACAACTTAAACGTCACATATCTACCCACAGAGGAGCATAATCTTTTTTATGTCCCAATTGCCACTATTCACCTTATCGCAAGGGACAAGGGACATCTAAAAAATCACGTGTTTTTCGTGTCCCGATTGCATGTATTCATGTTTCAAAAGGGACGTCACAACGCACTCGCTGATTCATAGTGGAGAGAAACCTTGTTCTTGTTCGTGTCCTGACTGCAACTATTCATGCTCTTCAAAGGGAAGTCTTCTACGTCACTTGTTTATCTACAGTGGGAAAAATAAGTTTTCGTGTCCCGACTGCAATTATTCATGGGCCACAAAGGGATATCTAAAAAGCCACATATTTACCCACAGTGGAGAAAAACCTTTATGAGTAAATATTCTGTTTTAAACATTTTGGTCTATTTGAACACTGAAGATGTAGGTGATTAAAAAAAGTGCTTTGTTGATGAATGCATCCATCTACGTTATTATTTAACAACGGTTAGCTCGAGAGGGAGAACTGCCCCGAACAACCAAAACGATTTTACAGGTTCTTAGAAATAAAAAAAACTTTGACATAGCCAGAATGTGCGTATCGACGGCAGTTGTTAGCAATTGCAGTGGTAAGCGGAATTTTCCTCTCTAAAAAAAGAGAGTAAAAAATTATCTTCGCTCGATTATGACAGATAAGAGATTAAATTCGTCAGCAATACATATTGAATGAAACTTATTGCTACCGTGATGACAACTTTGCAAAAAAACAATGAAGACGCAGAAATTTTAATTTTTTTTTAACAATTGTCATTGAATGTGATTAGTAGATACCAATTTTTAAATAAATAATAATTGATAACCTTATTTTTTAATTATCAAATACTAGGTAATAAATTGATTTTGTTTATTATCCCTGCTAATATTATAAGCGTGTATGTGTGTGTGCGAGTATAGGTATAATATGCTATTTCTTCATGCAAGAAAACTACTGAACCGATTATGATGAAACTTGGTATTTAAAAAAAAAATAGCTGGAGACTCAGATTTACTCATTTTATACTAAAATTCCCAAGCCGCCGGGTGGAGCCGCGTGGCGCAGCATTACTTATTATATGTATAAGTAATAGTTAAAATTCATATATAAATTACAGAGCTGGAGGGGCGCTCTCAGCATGTAATCCACTCTCTGGGTACTGGATACTGAACACCCACATGTGTGTACTGTGTACTCACTATCATACATCAGGGCTCCGTATCAGCACTCCATTTCCAAAACAAGAAACTGTTCTGACTGCGTCCATCTGAAATACTTTTGTGATATGCAAAACAACTTACTGGTTGTGATGTGATAAAGAAATAAAACAACCGACTTGTTCAAGGCAAGATGATAGACAGAGATTTTTATTCATAGAAGCATAGATAACTAAATACACAACAGTACAACAAATGACGTTAGGTACTTGGTTTATTTAATGTAACCCGGAATTAATTCCAACACCCCAACTACAGTAAATAAACTAAAATCTCTAAAATTAAATACAGTGTTTTATTATATACTATCATTGCAACTAATATTCAACTGAATCATACCCATATCATTCACACATTTATAATGTTTGATTGGACATAATGCTTTCGTTAAAACATCAGCTGGCATGTCTGTTGTAGGTAAATATTCTAAGTTGACAATTTTATCATTTATAACATATTTAATAAAATGATACCTAATGTCTATATGCTTACTCTTCCTATGACACATAATTGGCAACTAACTTTTGAGCACTTTGGCTATCATTATATAAATTTATAGCACACAAGTTTCCAGTTAGTTCATACAATAAAGACCTTAAATATATGGCTTCTTTACAAGCTTCTGCAATGGACATATATTCAGCTTCCATGCTGGACAATGCTACAGTTCTTTGCTTTCGGCTTTCCCAAGAAATTGCTGAACCAGACATTAGAAAACAAAAGCCTGTATAAGACTTACGATCTATTGTACTATTAGCCCAATCAGCATCAACAAAACCTTTAATTTTACCACCATCTTTTGTATATTTTAAACAGTAATTCTTTGTTTTCTTGAGATATCTCAGTATTCTTTTTGCATAATTCCAGTGATTATTAGTATAACACTTATTAAACTGACTGAGAAAACTTATACAAAATGCTATGTCTGGTCTAGTAAGAACTGATAAATACATAAGACTACCTATCAACTGTTGATATGGAATATCGCTACTACAAGATTCAGTTGTTTCTATATCCAATTTACTTTCCATAGGAGTGTTTATAACTTTACAATCTAACATATTAAATTTCTGCAATAATTGAACAATATATTGTTCCTGATCTAAAGTTACAGTATTAGATTTTTTATCAATCTCAACCCGCATGCCTAAGCATTGCTGTACCTGCCCTAAGTTTTTAATTTCAAATTTAGAACTTAATACAGATATTAGCGTTTCAGTCTCATTTTTACAATTAGAAAAAACAAAAAAATCATCCACATAGACTGCAATTATTATTTTTACATTTTCATAATTTTTTGTAAATACACAAGGTTCTAGACGACTCTTTTTAAATCCTATCTCACTTAGACATTGCTCAACCCTTTCATACCACGATCTAGATGACTGTTTCAGTCCATAAATTGCTTTATTTAATTTTACAATATTTTTCTTATCACAATAAATGTCAGGCTGTATCATATAAATATCTTCTTTGAGGTAGCCATTTAAGAAGGCTGTCTTGACATCTAGATGTGATACATTTAAATCTAATTCAACTGACAGTGCAAACAACATTTTTAAAGTAGAATGTCTGACTACAGGGGAAAATCTTCATAATCTACACCAGGCTTCTGCGTAAAGCCTTTAGCCACTAGACGCGCCCTATACCGCACACTGTTATCACTATTCACTTTCTTTTTGTAAACCCATTTGCACTTCACTAGAGTTTTGTCTGAAGGCAGTTCGTTCACAGGATCCCACGCTTTATTGTCTTTGAATGCTTGTAACTCGTCCTCCATAGCCTCAATCCACTTATCCTTATCTGGACTTGATAGGACTTCTTGAAAGGTAACTGGATCCTGGGCAATTTTTGAACTTGTTTTTGTACACAAGTTTGTGTAGCCATAACGCATTGGTACTCTTCTGGTACGCTTGGCAAGTAATATTTCTGACTCTGGTTCATCTTCTTCCTCTGTGGTCTGCTGTAATGTAGAATCAAAATCAGTCAAAGCATTGAGATAATCAGATCCTGAAAAAATGTTTAGACTTTCCGCACCATCTTACTTAACACTCTTGACTTGACTGTCTGACTTATCAGTTTGGATTACATCCCCAACTGAAATATTTAGACTATCATCGGAGTGATGTTTCTTTTCAGTATTTTCATAGACTACTACATCTCTGCTTGTTGTGATTTTACGCTTCATAGGGTCATACACTCGGTAGCCTTTCACATTTTCTGCAAAACCAACAAGTATGTGTTTCCTTGACTTTGTATCCCACTTAAGTCGTTTCTCCTTTGGGATGTGGACCATTACTTGACTACCAAATATTCGGATGTGCTTTAAGTCTGGTTTCTGATTTGTCCAGAGTTCGTATGGTGTTTTATTATTTAAACCTGACGCAATGGATCGATTTCTGAGATAGACTGCTGTATTTGTGGCCTCTGCCCAAAACTTCTTATCTAAATCTGCGTCAAATAATAAACACCGAGCTCTCTCTACTATAGTTCTGTTGATACGTTCGCTCATACCATTTTGCTCAGGAGTATAAGCATTTGTCTTTTGATGCACAATGCCTAAATCCTTTAAAAAAAATTTAAATTCATTACTACAGAATTCTAAGCCATTGTCTGTTCTAAATATTTTTATTTTTCTATTTTGCTGATTTTCAACTAATGACTTAAATTCCTTAAAATACTTGAATACTTCACTTTTATTTTTAAGAAAGTAAACAAAAGCCATACGTGAGTAGTCATCAATAAATACAAGAAAGTATCTCGATCCACCAATTGAGGTTATCTCCATTGGTCCGCACACGTCCCCATGTACTAGATCCAATGAATTGCTGCTTCTTGTTGCTGCATGGACAAAAGGTAGTCGCGACTGCTTTCCTTCGCAACATATTGTGCAAGTACTCTTGTCAATCTTACACTTATCTGTGTATGATATACCCGTGACTGCACCGTCTCGCATTTTATTCAAGTCATTTACATTTAAATGTCCCATTCTCCTGTGCCAGGTCACATCGCTCACTGAAGTAGATGTAAACAAACACTGTTGATTATCTAACCTCAACTTGTAAACACCATCTATTTGTGTAGCAACTGCCACCAAATCCTTCATTTTGTTGTAAACACAGCAACAATCGTCTTTGAATTCTACACTATTGCCATTCTTTATGAGTTGACATATTGAGATCAAATTTGTGGTAAGATTAGGAACACATAAAACTTCTTTCAAAGTAACCTCAAATTTGCAATTTGTAGTGACTGTTATTATGTCTACACTACCAACGCACAATACAGGCATAGCACTTTGATTTGCTGCTATTATCTCCTTGATCTTTGGCGAATAAGATGCATTTTTTATTAGGTTTACATCCGGCGTCATGTGAATACTCGCACCACTGTCTAAGTAAAAATCTTTTTTACTATAATTCCCGCTCAAGAAAACAGCCGAAAACGCATTAGTTTTCTTCATTTGTTGCTGATCATTCTGTTTACACTGTGATTTATAGTGACCGTATTGACGACAACGGTAACACTTTATGTTATTTCTGTCAGTTTTGTTTACATTCGAACTGACCATAGACGACGAACTACGACGTTCATAGTTAGAACTGTCATTTCTGCCAGTGCTGCCAACTTTAGAATACTGTTGGCGACTGTGCTGCCCTCTACCCAAGAAAGCGCCACCACCGGAAGACGTGTGTTCGCCTTCATTTCCTATAAGGTCAAGTAATTTGGCCTTCATGACATCAGCAGTAATGGCGATACCGGAATGCTCTATAGCGATGATCATGGGGAAGTATTTTTCAGGTAAACCGGCCAACAGCAGGCTGCCAATCCATTCATCTCCGATCTGAAAGCCCGTACCAGATAATCTTTGCGCCGTTTCGATTACTTGCGTGACGTAGCTTTCATTGACTCGCAGCTTTCTAGACGAATCGAAATTAGGTTCCTCAGCAAAGTTATTCTTCTGGAGAATCCTGAGTCATCGAACATAGATTTCAGCTTTTCCCATAAGTTCACAGTACTTGTTGCCTCTCTAATATGAACATACAATGACGGATCAATAGTTAAAATCAATCTGGCTTTCGCTTTTGCATCGTTTTCTTTGTCTACCGTCGTAATGCAATTTGATAATCCTTCCAAAACTAACATGTTTTCTGTTTGAAAAACCCAGTCACGGTAATTTTCACGGCCCTTTAGCTTAACAACATTGGCCAAAAGAGAACCGGACGCCATTTTGGTTGATTTTTAAACTTCGTTGTACACACAAAGATATAATTTTGCTTTTGTCTCCTTATCACCACAGCCAACAGCGCCGGATCTGCCATACGTTCAAAAACGTGCAAAAACCTAGTGCCAACTCCGAAGGGGCGCCGTGAGAAAATAAATATTGTATTAAAGTTTAGTTATAATATTCCCTGAATCGTTTCAAAATTACCCATAGTACGAAATAATTATTACGCTCTAGCAACACTTTCCAAAGAAACAGAATGCGTACGCATCAAGTTGGTTTACGGCTTACGAATTTATAGTCAGTTACAGATTTTTTTTACAAATTCCATGTATTTAGTTTAAACGTAAGATCTATTTTTCCATATATCTTTTACCGTATTTTACGACGAATGGGTGCAATCCAAATTCAATAACCAATCACAGCGCGGTATTTTTGTTCAAGAGAACAAACAAACCGACCGCCTTTCAAAATGCTGACAATTTTAGTTAGCGTACGCTCGCTATTGTTTTATTTTGTACGATTTAAGTCTCTAGGAGAAGGTAGTTAAAGGCCATTTTCTTATGAAATCTTCAGTAAATTCCATTAACAAAAACATCGCACGGTTTGCAGGATTTGCAGGTTGCAACGTGTTACGTGTTGACAGTTTGATCATTGATTTGACATATTATTTAAAGTTCGTTAAATGTATAATTAATATCTATTAGATTTGTTGACCAGGTCACTTGGAAAAGTTACACCCTTTATATGTCTTGATTTTATTTGATAAATTAGTGTAAAAAAAAATTAAATAAAAAATTGGGGTGAACGAATTTTTAATCAAAATAAAAATGTAGGGGGGGGGCGCCATCGGTACCTACTGCACAGGGCGCTAGATTTCGTAGATCCGGCCCTGACAGCCAACGCCTATTCTAACTACCAAAAAAATCACAACAAACTTTACTTCACTGCTAGAAAACTATAGGACATACTGGGCCCATAACCTGATGTGATAAAGAAATAAAACAACCGACTTGTTCAAGGCAAGATGATAGACAGAGATTTTTATTCATAGAAGCATAGATAACTAAATACACAACAGTACAACAAATGACGTTAGGTACTTGGTTTATTTAATGTAACCCGGAATTAATTCCAACAGGTTGGATGAAAACTCAGAAAACTCTCGGCGTACTGCAAGCATTCCATCTTCACATCCGGGAGGTACATTTCACATTTATATGCCATTTCAGCCGAGCCTTTTTCCTGTGACCATGGTTCAGTCTTGATGGAAACACTCTATGGGTTGGGTTAGGTCCATGGCACCTGGGAGAGCGTTTATCTAACAACTGAATGCTCTGAAAAGAAACTAACAAATATGTTATAGTATTTAGTTACACAACTAAACTAAAATGAGAAGTTAAATACCTGGGTTTAAAATGTAAAAGAGCCATTATCTGATTATTTCAAAGTATCTGAATTGGGCCCCAATTGCACATCCCTAATTTAAAATTGATTTTTGATTCCCTATCACAACTCCCTCAGTTATTATTTATGCAATCCGTGTATGTATCAACGGTAGGTATTATATTTGATATTTTTAATGAAGACTTTTATAATAATTTTTTATGTAGAATTAGAAAGTAGTACTCTGAAAGATAAAGCAAGTTGACATTTTTGGTTTCATTAAAATATTGTTTAAAATATTCACTTATCTATATAAATAAAAACGTATCGCCGAAAACTACGTACGCACATAACTTCCGAACACTGCACCAAATTGGATTTTTTTTGTGTTTGTTATTGTCAGGACAAGATTGAATAAAACTACTTGTGAGCTCTGGCATTATGAAATTTGTATAAAAAATTGCAATAAGTGGCTTGCGAGCTGTTTAAAAACTGAATGTACCGGGACTGAATGCATGGAATGCGGGAGGAGAGAGGAAAACTCGGGCAGGGGGATCTAGAGAAGGGGAGGGGAACCTGGGAGGGGGAAGGGAAACTCGGGAGGGGGGTTCGCATGAAAGGCGAAGGGGGAGTGGGGTGAGGAGAGGGAAGGTGGAGGAGGCGGAGTGGGAACGCGAGAGGGGGAGGGGACACGGGAGAGGAAGGGAAGGCGGAAGGGGAACGGGATTAATGCGAGTGGACATGCAGGGAGAAGAACTTTCAGTAATTTGGGGATCGCTGGAAACGGTTAATACGCACTTTTTTTTGAAAATATCTTTTGATTCACCTTAATTACGTTAAAAGACAATTATTTGCATTGGGGGAAGTGGAAAATATTTCATTCTAAATTTCGATTACGTAAAATTAAAATTAGCTTTCGTCTTGTGAGATTGTACGCCATTATGGTTATTAACTCATTCGCTGTATAACGAATTTGATTGTATAACGAATGGCTAGAAGATTTTGAAGGTACCACGAAATCTGGAAAGGTAAGTACTAAATTATCGGAGTTTTGGGAATAAAATGACGGAAAAAACATGTTTTTAATTTCGGTAATTATTTTTTATAAATAATACATTCACTTTTGTATCAAAAACCGTGTTACACAAACCTAACGTAGCCGTTAAAGTACTTGAAAACTGGGATGTTTTTCTTGCCTTGACGCGAGTAGGCGTTATAAAGGGGCACTTTCTTTTGAATCACAAACCATGTTACACAAACCTAGCGTAGCCGCTAAACTACTTGAAAACTGGGATGTTTTTCTTGCCTTGACGCGAGTAGGCGTTATAAAGGGGCACTTTCTTTTGAATCACAAACCATGTTACACAAACCTAGCGTAGCCGCTAAACTACTTGAAAACTGGGATGTTTTTCTTGCCGTGGCGCGAGTAGGCGTTATAAAGGGGCACTTTCTTTTGTATCACAAACCATGTTACACAAACCTAGCGTAGCCGCTAAACTACTTGCAAACTGGGATGTTTTTCTTGCCTTGACGCGAGTAGGCGTTATAAAGGGGCACTTTCCTTTGAATCACAAACCATGTTACACAAACCTAGCGTAGCCGCTAAAATACTAGAAAACTGGGATGTTTTTCTTGCCTTGACGCGAGTAGGCGTTATAAAGGGGCACTTTCTTTTGTATCACAAACCATATCACATAAACTTAGCGTACGTAGCCGCTCAACATCGCAGAAATAATTGACTTATAAAAATATATTTTTTTTATATTTTTGAATGTAGCTATTACTTTGTGGTTATCCATTATAGAAAAATGAAATAACTTTACTTCGTATAAACCACTTATTTGATGCGCAAATCCGACCGGTTTCGGAACAAACGTTCCTTCGTCAGGGAAAGTTTATACTTTTTGACAGTTTCGAACAATGTTTTATTATGGTAGGGGTGGTGCTGTTGCTAGATAATAATGTAGATTGGGTAGGTAGGTATTAGTGTAGAGTGGGTGGGTAGGGGAACAAATCCATGATTGGGCTATATGACAATATTTTTTTTTTATTTCAACAAACAAAAATATTGTCATATAGCCCATTTGAAAATAATGTTTAAAAATGGACGGTCTCGTTTCACAGAATGAAAGCTAATTTTAATTTTACCTAATCGAAATTTAGAATGAAATATTTTCCACTTCCCCCAATGCAAATAGTTGTCTTTTAATGTAATTAAGGTGAATCAAAAGATATTTAAAAAAAAGTGCGTATTAACCGTTTCCAGCGATCCCCAAAATTTACCGAACTTTCTTTATTAAATGGCATAGGAACGCATGCCGGGTACCAGCTAGTAATAAATAAGAAAAAAATGCAGCAAGTTTTTGAACTTGGTATCATTGTCTTGCAGGGAGGACGCTGTAATCGATATCATCGTTTATCTGATTTTTGATTTTCAGCTCCAATGTATCTGGGATGGCAACACTTTAAATAGTGACTAGACCTACAAATAATAGCCAAACAAGATATAAAAACGCACGAAAATATTTTTTAGAAATCAATAAAACGGTGGAAAAATAAATTTTATTCATCATATCCAAAGTTGATATTGCACTCAAAAGTAAATTACTACATCACTACTTCCGCATTCGGATTGAAATGAATATTATTTATAGATACCTACCGTTATCGCTTCTCAATTTAAAAGTACTATCGATATAAAATACGAAGTGTGTTAAGAACTCAATTGTATTAAAATTTATACAAATAATATAAGTTCAACGTTCAACATAACCTAAAAACTCAAGTTAATGTAGAAAAACCTTGCCGGTACAACGTTCAGTATTCAATAAGTGCAATAAGTAAGTTTTAAATTCCTTAAGTCACCAAAGGAGATAAAAAGTAAAACATAAATCTACTCACGTGCAAGGCGAAGAGCAAAGTTTCAACGTCAATGTGTTTGAATGAGGAACGTAACCTAATATCTGAAGACGTCCCAGGAAACAGTTAATTCAAAATTTTGGATATAAATGTGATAATTAAGTCACTTATATAAAACATACAAACAGCCTCGGAACAGACTTTAACTAGTGAGGTGGGTAAAAGAAATCTATGTACACAATGAAAATAAAATAAACGTCCGGGTTACCGGCACTGAAACTGAACTGAAGTAATTAACATGTGTGAAAAAGTTTTGAATATTAGAGGGTAAAGAATTTTCAAATCCGTTTACAAAATTAAAATACGATATTTTTGACAGTTTTTTACATTGAGTTCTGTAGTTATGAAATATCTTAAAGTCGTTAAGGGAGTTGGATTCTTAAAAGTTTTTATTTGCAATTTTTTTTATAGATAACTAGTTTAATAAGTTCTCCGCTGAACCATTTCGGGAACTTCGCTTCTTTGAAGTGTGAAAGTGGTACATAGTTTTCAATGGCCCTGTTAATAATTGTGTAAAATATTTCAAGATTATAGTTAATATTATTGTTGTGGTGAAGAAATGACCAGTCGTCATTTGCAAGATATTGGTTCATATTTGGAAAGTCAGCTTTGGAAAAATTATAAGTAAGGTTAGGCAGAATAGTTGTGTTGTCTGGTGAGTTATTCGTCGGGATGGTTATGTTTAGAGCAGGGTGGTGGCAGTCTAGGGGGAGTAATCCTTGCATAATCCATTGTAGGATTTTCCTTAATCTAGAACTAGATTGATTATTTATAAGTGTTGTACAGTCAATTGTTCTACAATTTGGGAGGCGGGAATGGGTACCGCCGCCCCGGGAACCTTTATTGGATAACCAACACCTCTGCCATCGGTCACCCCAAGTGGTTCGCTACGTTTGGTGATTTAGCAGGGGTGCCCGGGTTCATGGGGTGAGGTTTGTCTAGTCTTGGAGGCGGATGACCAAGACACACTGAACCCCAGATTCCTACCCACCCCTTAAACCCTTTTCCTTCCCAGAACTCTCCTCTCCTTTCTTTCCTGAAAAAACCCTCCACACAGCATCCCCAAAGATGACATAGGCCCTGAGGGAAATTATTTTCCTCAGGGCCTCCTGTGTGGAGCTTATGTAAAAAAAAAACAAAGTCTGCGACATGTCAAAAAGGTTTGCGTATGTGTTTGTGTTTAGGCAATTTAGTATTAATGAATATTGTATATTGATGACCAAGATTCGTTACGTAATTTTTTATTTTATTAAATGGTTCAATTAGGAAATAATTTTTTCTAGAGTCATTAATTCATGAGTTTTTACTAAAATCATAATTAAATATATTTGTATGGTGATGTGTTATTTCGTTCTTCCATATAATAGATTTAATTTATTATATCAATTAAATCTATTATATGAAAAAAACTATTAAAATATTAGGCAGAAAAAGTTAATAATTATTGACTTTTTATTTATTATTTGGGCATGATGTCAGTGGCGTAGCGTGGGGGGGCGGGGGGGGCGGCCCGCCCCGGGCGGCACTTTTAAGGGGGGCGGCAAATTTTCCCAATAAATAATAACATTATCTTGGAAAAATGAAAACCATTTCAAATCATTTTCCAACGATACTTTCGTTTACGAATCCAACTCTATTTTTTATTTATTAAAAATATCAATAATTATATTTTTTAATCTGCAAATTTCGTAATTCGTAGGAAAACTCTACGCATATTATGAGGGTAATACTGATTAAAGCTCGCAAACAGATTCACTCTTAATTAAAACAAGAATGGTGTTCAGAATGTATTAACGAATGAATTTCAGTTGTGTATTCATCTGCTGATACATGTCGAAAGAGGCCATTATTTTATTTGAAGTGCAGTTATAAAATTCTAGTTGCAAACGATGCATGTGCTGCCAGAATCAAAAGAAACCATTTTCATAATCTGAGTGTAGTTTTAATTCGGCAAATAAACCCGCCTAATCACAGGAGACGCAAATTATCCCACACATTTAATTTTAAAATAAATTTGTGATTGCGATAAAAAGTTAAGAGACAGTTTTATTACTTTTTTTAAAGAAAAGGAATCTGTATTTAAAATTTTAAGTTTATTTTATTTTAGGTACTTTAATTCGAATATTCGCAGGCGTGTATTTTTGAGCCAATTCACATTTCCAATATCAAAATTTTAATATTCTTAAATAATAATGTTCTAACAAGCACGTCGGAAAAAATTTATTATCTAGGTTTTAGAATAGTTTTGTTTTAATAAAAAGAAACATTTAAAATGCATGCGACGAACCGGAAATTCTGTGCGCAAACATTGACAGGCAAAAGTTTATAGATATTTTTTCTTATTATTCGAAGGGTTAAACCAGTTCTCAGAATTATCTTATTCGAAGTTCATATATAATATTCTATTTGCAGACTATGTATGTGCTGTCAGAATCAAAGAAAAAGCCATTTTCATCTTCTGAGTGTAGTTTTAATTCGCCAGGTACAGATTTAATTTAAACCGGTACAGAATGTAAAATTCCAGTTGGATTCATCTGCTGACAGATTTCAATGGAAAACATTCTGTTATTCGATGTGCAGTTATAAAATTCAAGTTGCAGACTATTTATTTAATGCCAGAATCAAAGAAAAACCATTTTCACGTTCTGAGTGTAGTTTTAATTCACCGCATACAAACTGATTTTGTGTTCAGAATACAACGATAAATAAATAACGAGTTGCAGATTCATCGTGCATCGAGTGAAGCTTTACATTTGAGTTACATAATGCTGTAAAATTCTGAGAAATTGATTGTTGCGTGTTTAACTATTATTTGGGGACTCTAACGCAGTATCAATCAATCAACTTTGGTATAAAATTTATAAACTTGATTTTCGTTGACAGAATACTCTTCAAATGTGATTATTAAAAAAATCCGGCTCGTATATAAATAGGTCGTAATAAAAAAATTGGATTTCCATATACAACCCCCCCCCCCCCCCAACGCTTGAAGTACCCAAATAAGGGGGCGGCGAAATTTTCCTCCGCGCCGATGTTTTCACCACATACAGATTCAATTAAACCAGTATTGTGTTCAGAATGTAAGTGCCGGCAGAATCAAAGAAAAACCCTTTTCATGTTCTAAGTGTAGTTTTAATTCACCGCGTACAGATTTAATTAAAACCAGTTTTGTGTTCAGAATGGAAGTGGCGGCAGAATTAAAGAAAAACCCTTTTCATGTTCTGAGTGTAATTTTAATTCACCACATACAGATGTAATTAAAACCAGTTGTGTGTTAAGAATATAAGTGCCACTAGAATCAAAGAAAAACCATTTTTATGTTCTGATTGTAGTTTTGATACACCGCATATTTAGCTTAATTTAAACCAGTTTTGCATTATCAAAATAACAATAAGTTGCCGATTCATTGTGTACCAAGTGATTCCATACGTATGCGTTATGAAGATGCGAAATTCTATTACAGACATACGATTCTCGATTTATGAGAGCAGTTATTTATAAATTTGTAGTAGAATTTATAAGCATGATTTTATTGTTAGAGTACTCGACACATGGGATTATAAAAATAGGTATAAAAAATAGGATGTCTACCCCCCCCCCGGTCAGCGCTTGAAAATCTGCGGAAAAAGTACCTGTCGGGGGGGGAGGGGGCGGCAAATTTATCCTCCGCCCCGGGCGGCCGAAACCCACGCTACGCCACTGCATGATGTGAACATTTGTTATTGGGTTGTAACCTAATTATTATAATTTATTGTTCTGTTTAATGCATGTAATGTTATTAACCTGTAAATGTTCCTAATAAAATGAAAAAAAAAAAAAACGAAATAATTATGGTGTTATTTTGTTTTTCCATATAATAGATTTAATTTTCTATGTGTGTTTATTTTATTTTTTATTTTATTTATTTGTGTACAAAAAATTTACAACATTACAGATATTTTATCTAATTAATTGTAGTAAGTAATACCATTTTCACAGTGAGAATGTAGCGCCAAAAACCTTACAAACTCATTGAATTCAATCAAACGTTCTGATAGTAAAGGGATAGAGTAGATGTTACTTTCCATTCCTTTCTTGTGCGTGAAGGGCTATGGTTTGTTGGTTAGCGTCGTTCGATTTTTTGTTTTTTTGTTTTTCTTAGTAGCGGGGTATGGAATGGATGCTCTATCTATAGGGATACTTTTAAAAGTTATTATGACAGCATTAAGATATTTCGAGTGCAAGTACTGCCCCAAGTCAATTCAATTTTGAAAAAAACGGCGAGAAATTAGAAAAAGAAGGGTTTAATCTTTGCTCAATAAAAGTAGTTATAATATAAAAAAATTAAACTTTTCATTTACTCACAATATTATCTACTAATCAAGAAACAATAAAAGTACCATCGCCACACAAAAAATCACAAACAATGTTAAAAAATAAAGTCAAAAATCATGAAAGTTATTGTGTTTTATAGTCCTTTTTCGAATTGAATACTAGCATTATACGATAAGATCCTAGCTTGTTTTGTATCCACCCTTCACGTCTTTCAGGGTCGCAAACAGCAGAGCATGATGCCGTTACCACTTTGACGCATCTTTCCGTGGCTTGCGTGTGACGGCATCAATCGGAACTCACACAAAATGTTGGATTCGATAATTTCGTGGTCTGCAATGGGATCAATTATTGTCTCGCTAGATATCAGTTTTGTAAGAGGTGGTTCTGATGGTTTTTCCGAGTAGATCTAGTCAATATAGTCTATTGCGTTGAAATTAAAAGTAGGTAGCTTAAATACTCTTATTGGAGAGAACCCTGACGTATGTTATCGGATACTTGGAATCCGTCTCAGAGCCAACTCTCTAATTTTTCTTCGTTCGTCGTTGAGCATACTAACAAGTATATTTTCGCTGTGTCAAAATACCCGTTGCATTGAATTACGGGATCTACCACCTTTTTCAAATGCTCTGGAAGGTAACGAGACAATTTTATGGTTTCATTGAGATGTCTCGCCCCGTAAACACACGAAGGTTGTGTTTTTATTTTAAACCACTTCGGAGCATACACTCTTAGTACAAATTCAGTCAATATCACCAGACCTGATTTTCTGTCGGATTCTTGGTTGCAATGTAAAGTCGAAGACTAGTATTGGCTGTTGTTAACCAACGCGAATGATTTTAGCTTACCCGGGATTTACCCGGGTTTCTTTTCGATAAGTTTTCGTTACATTGTCCTTCGGCGATTGCTCGGCACATTTACAATAAATAAAGCTGGTCTATGCTAAGGTCGTCACGGGATTTTGTAATGTCCGGTAAGTTGCATTCTATTGCTTGAAATTCTATCACAGGATAGTTCACAATTCTTGAGAAACTTTACTATTGTTGGTCAGTTGGAAGATCAACGTTAGTAAAACATGAAACTGTACTGCGAGATGTGGACGGTTGATTTAAAGATCTTTGTTGTGTTTCTTGGTATAGTTTGCGCTTTAATTTTCTTAACATATTGCTCTCATTTTGCTTAGTAGTTTTTCTATCTAAAGAACCAATCATCATTTTTCTGTCGCCTCTTTGATCTATTAAAAAATGTCTTTCTTTAATAGGTACTTTTCAATCTTGCACACAAAAACAATTTTCGAACGAAGTAATTTTGCAAGCAGCGATATCAAAAAACGTCTGGCTGCGTCTTTTTAAATCGTCCAGTTTTTTAAGGTAACTTTCACTATCCTTTCTACCTTTGTATGGTTTAAGAATCGGCCGATATTTTTCGTGATAGGTAGTCCTTTATTCGCGCCAAAATTGTGCGGTGTTCCACGATCGGTAGAGATGCTCGTTTCCAAATATTTTCTATTTTAGTAGCAACAATTTCACTAGTATCTCTTACCAAATCCCGGAATCGTTTTTCTGCGCTTTGCGAGACGTGAATAAAATATTTCATCGTGTCTTCATAACTTGGTAACACACAAGTTGGTAATTCCGCACCACAACCAAACAAAGGACAGTTTTTGTCACCGCTGCGTAAACTCATTGTTATTTTGTTTAGGTAACTTGAACTCCAAATAATAATTGTAAACTGTAATTACTCAAATGGACGTGCTCGCGACGCTAACTACAATTGTTTACTGATGATTGCAATAACGCATGCAAAACCCCCACAGCAAAAATGCGCGGTACGCGAGCGAGGCGCGAAAATGGACTCAGCAATTTGTCAAATTTTCGCGGGAAAATAAATATTATCACATTTTTTTTAATATTATTATTTAAGGCGCAGAAATTTTTATTCATTATGAAATGTAAAAGTAGAAATTAAAGTATTAATATTGATACAAAACTGTTTTACAAAAGGACAATTTTTTACCAGATTTTAAATAATTCAACTGCTTTGGGGCAGTACTTGTCATCAAAATTTGAAATTGATATTTTGTATGCTTAATTGTATGTATCTAGAGCATCTATTCCGCACCCCGTAAAAACTGATTTATAAAAAATAAAAAATTCCATACAATGGCGATCCACCCTATTGTTGGTATGGTTTGATCTGCGAAAAAACCACTCGTTGAACGAAATATGGTTTGGCCATAAGTTTGGATCCATAAATGTGGCAAATTTTGATTCCGGGATCCCGATACGGAACGAAGCTTACTCAGACCGAGACGGTAGTCTGGCAACGTCACACTTTAAAGTGTTGTCAGTATTGCGCAGGAATTTTTCAATGTCATCGGTTGAGGTGCTGGCGTCGAATTGCCAAGCATGAATGTACTTCAGCCTTTCGACGGCAACCAGACCGGTAGGTTCTTGAGCGGTACCTTGTAGAATAGGACGTCTCTTACTCCTATGCATCACTTTCTTCCAATCGCTGGTATTGTTGACTGGCGGCTCGGAGGTGGAGGAGGTATGCCCGGTGGTAGAGCGGTTAACATATTTAATATTTCTCCACATCTAATCTAGGTCCGATTGTTATTAGTTTGCAAATTCTCTTGTGAAATTATTAACACTTGATATAAGGTTCACTTCATTCATAACATTTATATAATCCATTTAATTTTTACCGTGATTATTTGGGCCAATATTAATGTTTAAATCGCCAATTATGATACAATTTAAATGGTTCTTGTTACAGAGTATATTTTTAAATTCTTCAAAAAATCAGGGTACATTAGAGCCAGTAGCGCAGCGAGGGGGGGCGGAGGGGCGGACCGCCCCGGGTACCACCCGAGGAGGGGGTGACACTCGAATGTGGAGAAAAAACTTACGAAAGTGCAAAATTGCCGTAAAAAACATTTTACACGTTAACATTGACTGTTATTTTGCTCTATGGCTTTGTTGGTCGGGGATTCCCGAAAAACGTTTTTTTTGTTCCTAGCTCAGTCGGGGATTTCCCTGAAATATTCCTTGTGTCATTCTAATTTCGTTCGTATATTGTGATTAACGTAGACCGTGAAGTGAATAGTTATCTATGGACTGACGTGAATTAGTGAAGAAGTTATTATTGTGTTAGCGTGTTTAATAGTGCTGAAACACCAGTTTGAAAAACAAGGCAGGTAGGTGTGAATTTTTAGATACCGTTTTGTAGCGCATGAATAGTTACAGTCGGGACAAGAAAAAGGTTTTTCATCAATGAGAGTTTGCAAGTGCCGTTTTAGTTACTTTTTTCGAGAATAAGAATAGTTGCAGTCAAGACAAGAAATAGGTTTTTTCCACTGTCGGTTAAAGTGAGATTTTTAGATTTCTCTTCATAGTACAAGAATAGTTGCAGTTGGAACATGAAAAAGGGTTTTTCTCCGCACTGAATCAGCAACTGATTTCTTATGTATCCCTTTTGGGAACACGAACAGTTACAATCAGGACATGAAAAGGGTTTTTCTCTTCTGTGAAACGTATTGCGGATTTTTAAATCTTTCCTTTGAAAACATGTATTACTGCAGTCGGGACATGAAAAAGGTTTTTGTCCAGTATAGGTAAGCATGTGAATTTTTAGATACCGTTTTGTAGATCATGAATAGTTACAGTCGGGACAAGAAAAAGGTTTTTCATCACTGTGAGTTACGTTAGGTTAGGTTAGGTGGATGAATAGTTGCAGTTGGAACATGAAAAAGGTTTTTCTCCGCACTGAGTCAGCAACTGACTTCTTATGTATCCCTTTTGAGAACGCAGATAGCTAAAGTCAGGACATGAAAAAGATTTTTCTCTTCTGTGTATCGTACTGCGGATTTTTAAATCTTCCCTTAAAAAACTTGTATTAATTTTTTAATTTTTTTTTTTTTATTATCGAGTTAGTTTATACTACATGAATATAAACTAATAAGCACATTGTAATATTTCATTTGATAAATTTAAATATTTTTACAGTAAGCATAACATTTCTTTTTAAATACATTCATTCTTTCTTCATTCTTCATACTTTCAGGCATTTCATCATACATCTTTAGTCCTCCTTACATTAGGCAGTTCTGTGATTTTGATTTCTTCATTTGTGGCAATCGAACTCTGTTTATATTTCTTGTTTCGTAATTATGAATCTCTATTAAAAACAATTTCATCCTTAAAGTATTTTGGCATTTGGGTTTTCATAATTTTATGCACAAAAATTAACACGTTAAATAGTAGTCTCTTTTTTATTGGAATCCAATTTAGCTCCTCTCTCATTTGATTAATCCTTGCGTATTTGCCTTTTCCCAGTATACATCTCATACCTTTGTTTTGTATAACTTCTAGTTTGTTCAAACTTCCTTCATTGGCCAAATATAACATTGTAGAGCAGTAGTCCAAATGTGGAGCAACGATAGTTTTATAAATGAGCTCCGTAGTGTTTCTATTTAATTTACGTCTTAGTCTTCTAAGAAAATTTACCTTTTTGATACCTTTTTTAGCACATATTCAAAGTTTGCTGTGAAAGTCAGTTTTGAGTCGAGTATTACACCCAGGTATTTGATTTCATTTACTTTTCCAATTTTTTCACCATTGCTTGTCAAATTTAACCCTGTGTTACATGTTTGATTGCCTATATCCATATATTTTGTTTTGTTTACGTTCAGTTTCAACTTGTTTAATTTGAGCCATTTTGCTATATTTTGTAGGTCTTCGTTTATTTTGTTAATTGCTTCTATGTAATCTTCACACGAAATATAGATTAAGGTAAATAGTCTAATTTTGCAATGTTTATTAGTTTTGATAATATCATTTATGTAAATTATAAATAGAATCGGACCTAATACCGACCCTTGCGGAACAGCAGGGTTGTTTTCTATCGGTTCTGATTCTGAGTTTTTAACTTTCGTTACCTGTTTTCTTTCCTGGATATATTATTTGAATAGATTCAGAGCTATGTCAGAAAGACCTACGTCTTCTAGTTTTTCCAATAGTATTTTCCTTTCTATCGTTTCAAATGCTCTTTTGAAATCTAAGAATGCTGCAATGGTTTTTTTTTTTTGTCTGTTTCTTTCTTCCATGTATCAATCACTACGTTTATCGCTGCTTCGCAAGAGTTGTTGTTCCGGAAACCTGATTGCTCCACACATAATATGTTATGTTTTTCCAAATGTTCAACGAGTTGTTTTTTTATTACAATTTCTAGTACCTGTTCGTATTTTGGTAACATATTTATTGGTCTAAATTCTTCACATTTTCTGGTATTAACAACTTTCGGAATCGGGATCACAGTAGATATTTTCCATGTGTTTGGAAATTTTCCACTTCTTAATGATTCATTTATTATATCCAGTAGATGAGGTCCTATCACTGGCATTGCATCTTTCAGTCAGGACATGAAAAAGGTTTTTGTCCAGTATGGGTAAACATGTGAATTTTTAGATACCATTTTGTAGCGCATGAATAATTACAGTCGGGACAAGAAAAAGGTTTTTCATCACTGTGAGTTAGCAAGTGCCGTTTTAGTTATTTTTTTCGAGAATAAGAATAGTTGCAGTCAGGACATGAAAAAGGTTTTTTCCCACTGTCGGTAAACGTGTGATTTTTAGATTTCTCTTTATAGTACATGATAAGTTGCAGTTGAAACACGAAAAAGGTTTTTATCCACACTGAGTCAGCAACTGACTTTATATGTATCCATTTTGAGAATACGAATAGTTACAATCAGGACATGAAAAAGGTTTTTGTCCAGTATGGGTAAGCATGTGCATTTTTAGATACCGTATTGTAGCGCATGAATAATAGTTAGAGTCGGGCAAGAAAAAGGTTTTTCATCACTGTGAGTTACGTTAGGTGGATGAATAGTTGCAGTTGGAACATGAAAAAGGTTTTTCTCCGCACTGAGTCAGCAACTGACTTCTTATGTATCCTTTTTGAGAACGCAAATAGTTACAATCAGGACATGAAAAAGGTTTTTCTCTTCTGTGAATCGTACTGCGGATTTTTAAATCTTCCCTGTGAAAACTTGTATTACTGCAGTCGGGACATGAAAAAGGTTGTTGTCCACCCCCCTTCACTATTTCACGATTGAAATTTTATCGTTTCACTCAACACAAAGCTTGTTTTAACCTAAGTATTGGTTATTATGTTTTCATGACAGCAAATGATTTTTTTCAGATTTTTGCAGCATATAAGAATTGAAGACTCCACACGGAACACTGTTATTTGTAGCTATATGGCTCGGTCGGTCAGCATTCCCCAAAAATTCTGTTATTTTATTTTCGTTCCTATACTCTTACTATTGATTTATTGGGGATTCCCGTGAAATATTCCTCGCTTTTCCCCTGTTTCATTCTCATTTCTTTCGTACATTGTGATTGACGGGAACTCGCGAAGGAAATTATCACCTTTCGATTGTTGAAAAGGCTGTTATTCTGTTAGTCTTTTTAATTTTGAGGATAACAATTTTTTTTTACTTATTTGACTAGCTAGAAATGTTATTTATATTTTAGGAAGTCAAAATTTGTGTTTTGAATTTCTCAAAAAAAAAATAATGGGGGGGGGGGGGGGTGACTCCGCGTTTTCCGCCCCGGGTGCCACCCATGCTAGCTACGCCACTGATTAGAGCTGTGTGTTCGATACATTACATTGTGTTGGATTAAATTACGAGGGTATAACCAGAGAAATCTATAAAAATATGTCATTTTTAAATTGCATTTTAGAATTATTGACTCTCTTCCACAAAAAAAAATATTAAATTATATTTATTGATTTCGAAAGATTGTTTATTTATCTAGTAAACGCGTGTTTTAAATTTTGGAGAATGAATGTTTATTTTTAGTATAAATAGGTTATATCACAAGTAGTTGGCAAATTTGTTAAACTTTCTAACGAAAAATCTTATTTTAAAAGACGTATTTCATACCGTGTAATCATATTTCGAAAGGTTGTTTTATCTAGTAAACGCATGTTTTAAATTTTGAGAATGAATGTTTATTTTAAGAATAATAAGGTTATAACATAGGTCGTTTGATTTGTTAAATGTTCAAACGAAAAATCTTATTTTACAAGACATATTTCATACCATGTAATCATATTATTGTAAATCAATGAGTTATCTAGTAAACGCATGTTCAAAAATTTTATTTTATTTCAAATAAAATCATTAAGAAAATATCCGATCACTTATTTATGACTTATTTATCTATTTACGGTCTTACAAATTCATATATTTAATTTTTTTTTGCATTCTTATTTTGCTTAGACATTATTGAAAAATGATAAATACTTATGATCAAAAAATAATTACAAAAAGTACATAATTTTAAAAATACATCACGCCTTTCAGCATTTTCAGTATAAATTAAAGCAAATTTGGAATGAAATTAAATCGACATTGAGTTATAATGTTAAAAAGCTGGTACGGAGAGTAATTAATCTTTCTCATTGGAACCGCCCTGTATGATCGTAAGAACATATTTCGACGAAATGTAAATTTTCGGCCGCTGGTCATTAAATGGCAAATTATTTAGATCAAAATTTATTGACAAACAGTTTGTGTTGCATAATATGCGTATATCAATAACATTAATATCAGAAAATGTTTCTCCAGCGTAGATTACAATACCACGATTTGTATTTATCTGATAATTTGGAAGTATTGTATGTAGTTAGGAATACTTGGTAAATTTATTGACAAACAGTTTGTGTTGCATAATATGCCTATATCAATAACATTAATATCAGAAAATGTTTCTCCAGCGTAGATTACAATACCACGATTTGTATCTGATAATTTGGAAGAATTGTATGTAGTTAGGAATACTTGGTAAATTTATTGACAAACAGTTTGTGTTGCATAATATGCCTATATCAATAACATTAATATCAGAAAATGTTTCTCCAGCGTAGATTACAATACCACAATTTGTATTTATCTGATAATTTGGAAGTATTGTATGTAGTTAGGAATACTTGGTAAATTTATTGACAAACAGTTTGTGTTGCATAATATGCCTATATCAATAACATTAATATCAGAAAATGTTTCTCCAGCGTAGATTACAATACCACGATTTGTATTTATCTGATAATTTGGAAGTATTGTATGTAGTTAGGAATACTTGGTAAATTTATTGACAAACAGTTTGTGTTGCATAATATGCCTATATCAATAACATTAATATCAGAAAATGTTTCTCCAGCGTAGATTACAATACCACGATTTGTATTTATCTGATAATTTGGAAGTATTGTATGTAGTTAGGAATACTTGGTAAATTTATTGACAAA
Organism: Limnephilus marmoratus; assembly: GCA_917880885.1. Taxonomy (NCBI): domain Eukaryota; kingdom Metazoa; phylum Arthropoda; class Insecta; order Trichoptera; family Limnephilidae; genus Limnephilus; species Limnephilus marmoratus. Next base: position 14,516,990 of record OU862913.1, on the reverse strand, counting down.
CAGTTTGTGTTGCATAATATGCCTATATCAATAACATTAATATCAGAAAATGTTTCTCCAGCGTAGATTACAATACCACGATTTGTATTTATCTGATAATTTGGAAGTATTGTATGTAGTTAGGAATACTTGGTAAATTTATTGACAAACAGTTTGTGTTGCATAATATGCCTATATCAATAACATTAATATCAGAAAATGTTTCTCCAGCGTAGATTACAATACCACGATTTGTATTTATCTGATAATTTGGAAGTATTGTATGTAGTTAGGAATACTTGGTAAATTTATTGACAAACAGTTTGTGTTGCATAATATGCCTATATCAATAACATTAATATCAGAAAATGTTTCTCCAGCGTAGATTACAATACCACGATTTGTATTTATCTGATAATTTGGAAGTATTGTATGTAGTTAGGAATACTTGGTAAATTTATTGACAAACAGTTTGTGTTGCATAATATGCCTATATCAATAACATTAATATCAGAAAATGTTTCTCCAGCGTAGATTACAATACCACGATTTGTATTTATCTGATAATTTGGAAGTATTGTATGTAGTTAGGAATACTTGGTAAATTTATGTTTGCATGTAGGTAAGTGTGCCTCGGATAGTATTATAAAGTCTGAAACTAACTAACCATCACGCCGTTTCCCCGCAGGGGTAGGCAGAGAGGACGGACCGCCAAACAACTCGGTCTTGACACACACTCTTTGCCTCACTCACATTCATACATCGTCTCATACATACTCTTCTATTATTCTGACTTTTTGACATGGCCCGACACAAGTATCTGATTCTCTTGATCGTGCCATATCTTCCTCGGGCGTCCCCGACTTCTTCTACCATTCACATTTGCGTCGTATACCTATTCTATTTACACTACTTTCTTCGTTCATTCGCTCTACATGCCCAAACAATCTGAGGGTCCCTTTCTTAATCTTACTCATTATCCTTACATCAGCCTTACGTTCTTTGCGGATATCCACATTTCTCACACGACAATACATTGTTTTACCCACATACGCCTCAAGGATCTCATTTCAACAGCATTTAGTTTACTTTCATCCTTCCTCTGCCAGTTCCACGCCTCACTGCCATACATCAGGGTAGGTACCAGGACTCCATTGTGGACTGCTAGCTTCGCTTCTTTTGACAGTTTTTTATTAGCACCAACGGCATTCAGTCCTCCATTAATGGAGTTACCTGCATTCACCCTTCTTTCAATATCTCTATCAGCCTTCCCATCTCTCGTAAATATGCTAACCAGATTCACAAACTCATCCACCTGCTCCAAGTATTCATCATTCACAACTAGGTATATTACATACTGTTTTCGTACTATCTCTTTCAAACGCCATGACTTTAGATTTACTTACATTCATCATTAACTCAGTCTTCATACATACTTCGTTCATCCTAGTTACGAGAGACTGTAGATCTTCCATAGTGTTAGAAATCAATACCGCATCATCAGCATACAACAAGCAACATACTTTCGGATTACTCAATTTCGCGCTCAATCCAACCTCTTTCAATTCTTGCATACAATAATTATCCATGTTTAGATTGAATAACCATGGTGACATTACGCATCACTTTTGTGATGTCAAACCACCCTGTAAAACCACCGTTCACCCTAACACATGCAACGCTTCCCTCGTACAGAGACGTAATTTATTGCCTGTATGAGAACAAAATCTTTTTATGAACAAAATGTATTTAGATATAGGTACCTATGGAGTAAAATTGTTTCAACGGTCCCCAGTCTTTCCTGTGGGTATTGAAACTGGAGTGATTTTCAATTTAAGCCATCGCTAAATAACATTTACCTACTGTTCAGTAATAAATCTTAAAATAAAAATCGGATTATGAACAATTAAGTTAGACAATAAAAACTGTCAACGTAATACTAAAACTTATAATTTATTGCTGACAATATTTTAAATATATTTAAAAAGAAAAAGTTCTTACTTTATCGTTGTCATTATGTATTACATTGTAAAAATTTATCAAGAAAAGTGCCTTAATCAAACTGCTTGGCGGGTCGGATCGGGAGAGACTGATTGAGGGAGACCTAACCTGACATTGTAAGGGTGCCCGGGTTCAAGTGGTGAAGTGTGTCTAGGTCTTTGCGGCGAATGCATTCGCCCATCCACTGCGTTGCGGGCACGACCGGGAGAGACTGATTGAGGGAGATCAAACCTGATATTGTAGGGTTCAACAGCTTGGTTTGTCTAGATCTTTGGGGCGAATGCATTCGCCCATCTACTGCGTGGGGGGACGGATCGAGAGAGACTGATTAAGGGAGACCTTACCCTACATTGTAGGGTTTAACGGGTGTAGTTTGCCTAGATCTTTGCGGCGAATGCATTCGCCCAACTACTACGTGGGGGCTGGATCGAGAGAAACTGATTGAGGGAGATCTAACCTGACATTGTAGGGGTGCCCGGGTTCAAGGGGTGAGGTTTGTCTAGATGTAGGCCCAATGTAGGCCCACTTACTGCGTGGCGGGCCGAATCGGGAGACTGAATGTGGGAGACCTAACCTGACTTTAAGTGTGCCCGGGTTCAAGGGGTGAGGTTTGTCAAGTCTTAGTGGCGAATGCGTTCGCTCACCTACTGCGTTGCGGGTCGAATCGGGAGAGACTGACTGAGGGAGACCTAACCTAGAACTTTCCAGTCGGACTTCCTCGATCCTTCGCCTAACTGGGGTACGGACCGCCGCGGCTCCGCCCCGGGTACCATTTATAGGATAACCAAACACCTCTGCCAAAGGTCTCCCCAAGTGGTTTGATAGCAGACATAGCAGGAGTGTTCGGGTTCATGGGGTGAGAAGAATTTGGGTCTAACCTGGCGGGTCGGATCGAATAGTTCTCTTTCGACCCGTCTTCCAACAAGGGGAGAGTCGGATTCATATGTCTTTCCAAGGGCAGATCCAGGATTTTTTTCTGGGGGGGGGCACAAAGGGCGGACGGGCAAAAATATGTTTGATAGACAGTTTTCTGTACTGTGATGGAATCTCCACAGTACAAAAAAATACTTTCTGGGGGGGGGGGGGGGGGGGCCCGGGGGCACGGGGGTACGTGCCCCCCCCCCCCCCTAAATCCGCCCTTGTTTCTTTCTAACCCGTGGCCTCCGGATTCATAATGGAAGTAGAACCAAGACGAAATTGTGAGGCAGTCTGTCCTCTTTGAGTATAAATTAATCAATTGAAAAAAATATTAGCGAAACTCAATCAAAAATCTGGAAACAGAAAAATCTGAAAAAGATATTTGCACCTCTGGGACACAAACCCAGGACCTTACGCTTTTTCCGGCAAATACTCTGACCACTGCGCCAAGATGTCGATATCCGATTCGGTCATTTTTACTGTATCATACTTCGACTAAGAACACCGACACTATCCTTTTTTTTTACATGAGCTCCACACTCACAAGCTTTTTTACATGAGCTCTGATTAAAATTATTTCCCTCAGGGCCTATATCATCTTTAGGGAGGCTGTGTAGGGGTTTTTTTTTATATATTTAAAGACCGTAAAAACTTTCAAGAATTATTTAATCCTGAAATACATTTAATTTGTCACAATTTTTTATTTTATCAAGGCTCAAATCGAAATCAAATGTTGTACTTTCAAAGGGGAATAGGCAGAGCAGAAGGAATGAAGATATTTAAGCAATTCCGACTTACCATGTTTATCTTCGTTTGCTTATCTAATTCTGCTGGTTACATTCACAACCGAACTCACGTTGGATACTTTTCTGTTTCGACAAGGTCGAACAAGGACTCCGTATTCGACACTCACAATATATATTGACAGGACGATATTTAATTTTCAAAACCCTGACACATGATCGTATTTAGTAGGCATAAGTCTGGTAGGAAAGAAAAAGTCATTTATGGGTAGGAATTATAATTTTTGAAAAAGTTAGAAGGATAAATGTTAGGTGCCAACACGTTATTAATTCATTATTGTAGTTGACAGGTGTGATAAATTAATTATTAAATTGTTCACCTATACCTATTCTAAAATATTATTTTCACATTAATCTTTTTTTATTTAAATTTTACGTTTAAAAACAGGCGTAAAAAATGATTTTTTTATAGTCGAATGTAAAAAAAGGTATTTAAATTTTCCGTGGTTGTCAAGGGACTCATAAATCAAATCGTTATAAAAGGCCAATCTCCACCACCACCAGCAACAATCGAATTACGTTCCTTTGGTCGGACGTTCTTTCTTCTTCGCGAACTTCATCAGCCTCTCAAAGATTCAAGGATTCTCTTAGTCAGACCGTTTTCACAAAGATTGGTGAGTTCTGACTTTAATTATGACTTATTTATACGCAATGTTAGCATTATTTTTCATTAATTTTAACCATATTTCCTAGCAGATATATTGTAACAAGCATAAGATTTTTATTAATAATTTCTATTTATTAGCCAAAATTGCAATTCAAATCACAAATATCCAAATTCTTTTAGGGATTTTAAAATAAGAAATTTTAGTTTCGTTTGGTATTTTAGTCACTTCAAAACATCATTCATTACTATAGTATGAAACAAGGCCCAATTATTGTGTCAAAAATTAGAATTATATTTTAGAACGTGTAAGTAAGTAGGTTAGAGATTTTTGTCCTCGTGGTATTAGTGTGTTGATCGATAATAAGGTATTCTTTCAATTGTTTAATGTGAATACCGCATAATAGTCCAAATCGCTGCCATTCGTATGTTTTAAATTAAATAACCAATACGATTGCTAGGCGCATAGTGGGGCCAAACAGTTTATTTAGATAAAAAAAATCAACCTTACAAAGTCGCTTAATTTGTTGAATAGTACTCCTTCAGTTGTAGCATACTTACATAGCAGGTAGGCACGATTAACCCATCCTTTCTACCTGTAATCGGTCTCAGTCCTGGCCGGTCCTGGCTTATCGACCGTGAAGAAAAGATCCCTGTCAAATGAGTCAGCGTAAGCCTTAAGTTTATATATTTATTTCTTCAAATTTAGCAAATTCACTTTGTGGCACCATTTTATTAATGAAATAATTAAAAACACTTTGTTTTTACCACAATAAACTTTATTTAAAAGTCAACATGTTTCAAGAACGATGTTCTCTTCATCAGGACATAAAATGTACTAAAAACTAAATGATCAAACATAGAACGGCGTGGGTAGAAATGGAAGTAGTGGGGGAGGAGAGAGGTGGAAATGGGAGGTGCTTAGAAGATCAACAAGGGGGAGGAGGGGGGGGGGGGTGGAAAGGGGGTGCTTAGAAGAACAAAGACAAAAAATTACAATGGAAATATGTTTAAGATAGGGTTACTCACAAAATTAATTTGATTGTTAATAATATTTAAATTTCTATTGACATTTTTCCTAATTTCTAATATTTCTAAAAGATCTAAGTGAAAACCACTAACATTAGTGTGTAAAATTTTAAAACCAGTATTTATATCAAATGAATGGTTAAATTCAATTAGATGGTTAGCAAATTCCGAATAATTATTGCTATTTAGACATTTCAAATGTTCCTTAATCCTCGTTTCAAAATTTCTGCAAGTTTTACCTACGTAAAAATGATTGCAGTCATTACAATTCAATTGGTAAACTCCAGATTTTTTCATTTTTTGGTCTTTGTCCTTGTTATTTAAAATATAATTTTTTAATTTATTATTCGTATAAAAAGCAGGTTGTATTGTATTAGGAATTTTTTTCATGATTAAATTGGAGGTTTGATGATTTACAAACAATATTTTTCTCCATTGTTTTTTAATATTATCAGTAAGCAATGGGTAAATGTAGGACAAATGAAATTTTTTCTTATATTTTTTGTTTAATAAATCGTCTATTAATTTGGAGTTATAACCATTATTAGAAGCAATTATTTTAATGGTGTTAAGTTCAGCTTTGAAATTATTTGGGGATAATGGGATATTAATTAATCTATTGATCAAATAATGGAAAGCTAAGAGTTTTTGTGAAAATGGATGGTTAGATGAGTTGTGTATAATTATATCAGCGTATGTTTCTTTTCGAAAAATATTAAATTCAATCTTATTATTAATTATAGTTAGGTTTAAATCTAAGAAATTTATCCTACAATTAATTCCTATTTCTAATGTAAATTTAATGTTTTTGTGAATTTTGTTAAAAAAATTAAGGAACATTTGAAGTTGTCTTTTGGTACCGGTCCATATATATAAAATATCATCTACGTAACGTTTGTAAAAATACACATATTTTAGTAATAAGGCAGAACTATTAAAGATTTTATTTTCTAAATGGTTTAAAAATATATCTGCTACTAACGAACTGGTACTTGACCTCATGGCCAAGCCATCTTTTTGTTTGAAAATTTTATTATCAAATTGAAAGAAATTTTGGTTTAAGACTACATTAAGACATTTAAGTAAATCCTGGGCTAAGTCATTAGGTAATTTGGAAGAATTCAGTAAGTTATTTATAATTG